>JAVFHW010077423.1:0-11352 GCA_032159205.1 Eurystomus glaucurus suahelicus | reverse complement strand
TTTTTCAGCTCTCGGCAAATGGTCATTAAAGTCCTTTTGAATCCTACAAAGTTATAAATAAATATCTGTGGTAGCATGCACCTGCATATTCATCAGCGCATCCTCTTCTCCGGAAACCCAGCAGTGTGTCCTTGGCGTGCAGCCGCTTTCCCAAGCAGGGTAGGAAACTGCGAGTTATTCTGGAAATGGAAGCTAAAATCTGGAAGGTTTATCCCCGGTTTTGCATTTGCTAATTTGCTAATTACCCTCTCCCCTAGGATGAGAAGTGGAGTGGAAAGAGGATTGCTGGTGGCTGACGCCAGCTCTTCTGAAGGAGGCTGGAAGGTAGGTTGGTGGGAGAATATTTGTAGGTCATTTGGCTTTTTCATGTCCCTGGTTCTATTTGGAGGAGAGGTGCAGAGCCTGAATTTTCCTGTGCTCCTGTGGTAATGAAATCCCTGATTGCTTGGAGATGAGATGGGGAGAGCAGCAGGTCAGTGCCTGTCTCCACTTGCCTTGTAGGTGGCTAGGGTGCATCTTGTCCTCCAGGCTGGAATGGGAGAGGTTGCACTTTGAGGGTCGTTTCTGGCTCTTCTGGAGGCATTGGGAGAAATAGCTCGTTGGTTGGGTTTTCCCCATTTTGGTCTTGCCCTTAGTGGGGGAAAAAATTGGAAATTTGGAGGAAATTGAACCTCTTCTCCTCCTCTTTGGCTGGGGAGGAGAAAGCAGGTACTTTGGGTACTTCGGAGTATTTCCAAGGCTCTTGCACCTCCAGATTTGTGGTGTTCCTCCTGCAATCCCACATGATGAGAAATATAAGCTGTTCTCTGACTTGGGGAATGGGCTGTGTGTAATAACGGGGGAATATTCACAAACCTCAACGTGCTTTCCCTGACGACTGCTGCGGAAGATGAACGCGGAGGAGTTGCTGGACCTGCTGGCAGATGTGTGCCGGGGTTGTGTCTGCATGTGGATGATTTGGCAAATACCCTTCGGAGCTTGGCTTTTAGGAGCTGGATTGTTAGTCATCGTGCCCTGAAGATGATGGGCATTCGGGCGTCCCGGAGCTGCTGTGCTGGGGCTCGCAGCTGGGCAGAGGCTGCAGGTCCAGCAGTGCCTTGACAGCTGAAGGGCAAGCACCAGATTTTGCTGTATAAAAATAAAGCCAATAGTTTTAGGGAGAAATTGGAGAGTGGGCTCAACCTTGAAAGGTTTTCAAGTCCAACCCCTAATCCTCAAGGCTGATCTAGGTACCTAACCCAGTCTTGGCCCTGTGCTGACAGCGGGACACTGAAGTGCTTCCCCAGCCTCTCCTGTGCTCGGTGTCCGGCGCAGCTTCAATTGCACGGGGAAAAAAGGAACATGGCATCACGAGAGCCTTTCCTCTTTCCCCTCTAATCTACGTGTTGTTAATTTTGCTTCACCCACTTGAAGAAACTGTGAATTCACTCTTGGCTGCTTTCCTGAAGTCGCTGTTGACCAGCCTTGCCTGCTCCTCTGCCCCTGTGGACCGTAACCATTAGCACTGTGAGGGAGAAATACGATGCATCACGGTGAGGAAGATGATCCTTGCCCTTCCAGGGTGGAACACTGTAACGTGAGTGTGTGCAGGAGGTGGAGCGGGGTTGGGGGGTTGCTGCTTTTAATTTATAATGAGTTTTTGGCTGGTCACTCATCTGCGGGGAGGACTGGCTGCTAAACATCCCTGCGGTCTCATCCCTCCCTACGATCCGTGATGTTTCAGCACGGCTCTTGGTGCTGGCCCGCTGCGGCCACAGATCTTGGCTTCTGTAAAGGGGGAAAAAAGTTTCCCCAGCTTCTTCCCAGTGCTGTTTCTGAAGCCTTCGTGTGGGTCTGGTGCTGTAGCAGACCCCAAAGCTTGGATGAAAGAAATGGTGAGAGAAATCCCTGCAGGTGGAGCTGGGATGGAGTGAGGTGCTTCTGCATCCCTCTCCTGAATCCCTGTGGGAGGCTGTCATCCTGAGCCCCATACCCGTCCCCTGTCACAGCCCTGGGCAGGATTTGTCCCTGGCTCCTCCTGCCCTGCTCAGCCTTGCTGGTAGACCCCAGGCATGTTGGTGTTGGTCTGTAATTTTGGGGAGGAGGTGGAGCAGAAAATCCCCAAGCCTCTGATTTGCTCTTAATGGGGGGTTGCTGGTGTGATGCTTGTGGCTTTCCAGAAATCTGTCTCTTTGGGCTGTCCCTGTGAGATCCTAATGTGAGACACTTCCCCCATGGGGTGCTGGGGGACTTCAGCAGTGGTCTGTGGCTTCAGGCTTAAGTGATGCCTCAGCTCTTGAGCAGTGCAAGCAGCATGGGACTTGATTTTCCTGGTTTTGGCCCTTCGATCTCCTTTGGATGCAAGAAGCCCTTGATACATGGATGGAACTTCTGCAGATGCGGAGCATGAGTTAAATCATGAGATGCCCCCAGCAGAAGCTGCTTGCTATCGAAGTGTGATGGAGCCCAGGAGGGTGCAGTGGGCTGGAATCCATCCACACATCTCTAGTAAAGCTGCTGCTTCAGGGTGGTCTCCAGTGGTTGCCCCTGTCCCCAGCTGGGGTTACTCCAGCTGAAGGAGAAGAGTGGAGTCCACGCAGCTCTTGTGTGGTTTCAAAATTACTCATCTCAATAGTTTGCTGATTTTTAGGGCTTGCTGTCAGGCATGCTGTGCTAGAGCAGGGAGCTGGAGGAGGCATGATGGGTGGACCAAGGATGTGGGAACTGTTTTGGCCACCCCTAAATAAGCTGCTTGCGTGTGAATTAGAGCCCTGTGCCTGCTGCTTCCTTGCTCCTGGGTGTTTGTGGCCACCTTGCGTAAGAGCTGGTGGCTTTGATAGGCCTGGGGCACCTTGCACACCCTCCCTGTGACAGCAGAAGGATGAAGAGCTGCCTCTCTGGGCTGTGACCGCTCTGGTAGGACTCGTTTGTCACCTCTTGAGCTTGTTTAACCCCTATCAGGTGTTTGCGGAGGTATGAAGTAACCCATTTGCTGCCCCAGGCTGGAGCCCGGTGCCCGTGTCCTTCCCCCATGCTGCAGGAGAGGATGATGACCTCTTTGATAGGTGGCCCTCTTGTCTGCTTTGCACCAGGCCTGGAGATGGTGTCCCTTCAGGCCAGCATCCTCAGGATGAGCATGGCACCGTGGGTAGGTCCTACACCATCTGGCTGCAGGCAGGGCTTTGCCTGGTGCTCCCTGCTGCAGTGGCAGTGACCATCGGTGGGTGCCAGAGTTTGCCGCATGGACAGCTCCTTCAGAGCCATGTATGATCATTTCCACCCAGCATGGGACCTACCGGCCCAGGAAGAGCCACAGTGTCAAGCCTTGCCATGGCTGATCATCTCCACCCAGCATGGAAACTGCCAGCCTGGGAAGTGCCGCAGCATCGACCCTTGCTATGGCTGGTCTCCACCCAACGTTACACCTGCCAACAGCATCAACCCTTGGCCCTGGCCTCAACCTTTGACTGTGGCATCACCTTCTGGTCTGGGATGGCCATGGCATGGAAAGGCCAGCAGAGCTGCTCTATTCCTACAACACCCCAGCTGAGGACAGATGATGCCACTCTAAAAGAGGGACTTGAGGCAGGAGGACACTGTCGATGGGCTGGAGGGCAGCCTGGACCACACCCGTCCCCTCCAACCTGCTTCCGGATGAGTCCCCTCAGGAGGCTTCAGTTCCCTGTGGATCTTCTCCATGTTGGGTCAGCTCTCCACACTGGAGTAACTGGGAGATTTCTGTCCCACCGGAGGGTTTCAGCGGGTGGCCAAGTACCATCTCTTCCCTTTGGTGTCCAGGAGCTGGGTGGAGCGGGCAGGGAGGAACCTCAGGAAGCATTAAATAGCTGCTGGGTGCGTCATGGCAGCAGCTGATCCGGGTGGGTGAGTCACGGCCAGTGTGCCAGGGCGCGGGATGGCGGCATGGGCCGCTCCTCCCTCCCTCCCCACTTGCTCTTCACTCGTGTATTGTTTATTTTTGTGTCACTCGTGTGTCTGCGCCCAGCCGGGATGAGCATCCCCTGGCGTCGGGTGGGAATGGAGTGAGGGGGTCAGGCTCAAAGCAGGAATAAAATGACTGAGAGTACTCCAAAGGCATGCAGAGCCGCTGGTCCCCGTGGACACCTTGGTCCTCCTTGGATGGTGAGCTCATCCCAGCCTGCTCTCAAGTACAAATACATCCTCATTTCTTAGTTAAGAGGCTTTATAACCCTACCCCCAGCCCAAACCCTGACCTGAAGGGCTTTTTGCACTTTTAATGAGGCTTGCTGGAAAGCTGTCCCTGTTCCCCTGCTCTCCTGCCTGCCTTGCATGTATCTGGCTTTCTGCCAGGGGTGGACGTAGCGAGAGGGGCAAGCAAACCCCCCAAAATGGGTGAAACCTCAGTGCTGGTGGGATGCTCAGCTCAAACCCATGCTGGTCCCAGACGGTACTTGTCAGGAGCTCTTGTAGAAGCATTTGGGTGCAACTATTGTGTGCAAAATCGGTGTTTTTCTTTCCTAACCAGTTCTTTTTTCTTTCTTGAGTGTGGCAAAATGTGGGAGAAAGGCACTTGCAAAGTGTTTGCAATGCGTGGCTGCCAGGTGCTGTCTCAGCTCCTGAGAGTCCCTGCGAAGGACACGGGGGGTGTCCCTGCAAATTGATGGCAGCCCTTGCTTTTGTAAGGAGGGTGACTGGTCAGTTGTCTTGCTGGCCACATATTATTTCAGGTCCAGGGAGATCTCTGAACCCCTGCGAGTCTCGGCAGCCATCAGGATGGTGGTTTGCAGGAGCCGTGCAAAACGTGCGTCCTCTCACACGTGCAGAAATGCTCCTTCATCTCCTCCTCCTTTGGCCCAACTGCATCGGGGAGGCTGGGAGACGGCAGCGCCAGGAAACAAAATAAAGCTGCAAGTTTTAAAATTGTAAAAAAAAAAAAAAAAAATTTTTTTTTTTTTTAGTGTCAGCATTTGAAATTCTAACTCTCAGCTAGGAAATTTGTTGGAGTTGTGGTATGATTCATCCCTACCCTCAATTTTAGGACCCATCGCATGGGGAGGGGAGCAGAAAATTAGTCACTTTGTTAATCTGCTTCCAAAAAACATTATCTAGAAATCCGTAGTGGGGTGGGGGATAAGAATAAAATGAGAGTGGCTTTTGGGAGGAGTCCTGGTGCCCGCAGCCACCCGCTCACCTCCCTGGGCTGCTTCTGGGGCAGCCGGTGGGGCCCGGCAGCTGCCTTGGCTTCAGGGTCATGATCAAAGTCACCTCCTAGGGCGAACACAGAGGCAGCTGGAAACTGAAGTGCTTCTTCCCCAAGGAAAGTCCCCAAAAAACCCCTTTTGGCCACCAGATGGGGTAGCGAAGGCAGGGCCTCAGCAGCAAAGCTCGGGGAGAGGGGGGTCATGTTTGCAAGTAGAGCAATGAGACCCCCCCAGCTGCTGATTTTTTAGGGGTGATGGTAAAGAGCTGGGGTTGGGGGGTTACAGTGGAGGTGCTGGGGGTGAAGTCGGGTTTTGGGGGTTTTAGGCTTTTAGGGTGGTGGGTTTTGAACCAGGGTGATGCTGGCGCAGTGGAGTATTGGAGATGAGATGCTGCATGTGGATTGGGATGTGTGTCCTCCCCCAAGCAGGGACTGAGGGGTTCAAGGAGCATCGCTGGTCCTCCCAAAAGAAGATGAGCTGCCTTCATCCCGTCAGCTCCTCTGTCACCCCAAGGCTTTGGGGGAAGAGGGGCAGCTGGTTTTGGGTGGGCTGGGGGAACTGAGCCTGCCCTGGGGAGGGGCGAGGAGCAGCCCCCAGCCCTATTTATTGCAAGGGGGCAAATAACATCCCGTGTCCGGCAGCACGCTGGGGACGGTAACCCCCAAAAACCCTGGGGGTCACGGTGAGTGATCGCTTAACAGAAACCCCTGGCGCTTGCATGGATTTAAGGAAATAATAGTAAAAAACGGCTGAATCTTAGGGTCCTGGGGGATGTGGTGGGGAGACACATGCCGGGGAGGGATGCGCTGGCTGCTTTTGGGGGGGAAATCCCCCCATATCTGGAGGAAAGCTGGCCGCTGCCGCTCCCAACTTTTTGGCACAGCACGCTGGCTGCTGGTAAATGATTGTCGAGGCGGGGCCGGGGCTCAGTGCTGGGTTTGAACCCAAACAGGTGCCTGGGACTGGTGTGCCAGCCGCCATCCCGCTCCCGGCAGCGTGCGGCCACCGCGGGGTTCTGGGGGACAAGGTGAGGCTGCGCGACGCGACTCAACCCGCTGCGATCTTCTTTCTCGCTTATTTTCAAGCTCCTGGTCTCCCCGCGGGGTCGGAGCTGGGGAAGCCAGGTTTGATGCTAGCCGGGTCTCTGGCTGGGGTGGGGGCTGTGCTCCCCGGGATACATTGCCACCCCGAATTTGGCAAGAAGGTGCCGTGGCAAGGTGGGACGGTGGTTTCGGGGTGAGCTGGGTGGTGCCACGGCGGTGCTTGGACTTTGCTCTGTGCTGGGAAGCCTTGAATGCACAGGGAGGGGGGAACAGTGCCAAAACCCAGCGTTGAAATGAAATCGGGCTAAACCTTGCAAATTTTAGTGGTTTTGGGGCTCACAGGGAGGTCGATTGAGCCCAAGGTGCCCTTCACCCCCACCAGTTTCCCCTGGTCACCCAGCCAAGGCAAACATGAGCTCAGCGCCGAGGTATTTGCGGCAGCTACTCCATGCCCACGTTTCGTGCCCGTGTTTCGGAGGTGGGCAGGTGGGTGGCACCAACAGGACCCAGCACCCCGGGGGAACGGCCTTTCCAAGCTGTATCTTCCTGAGTTTCACTGTGGCTAAAATCCCCCATCGCTGGAGGCGGGTCCCTTCGAGCCCTCCCTTTGATTACTCAAGCAGGCAACAAAAAAATAAGCAAGAAATGGTGTTTGACCCGAGGTCGAGCTTTCTGCAACCGCGCTGCCAACGTGGGAGGGCTGGAGCTGAGGGACAGAGAGGCTGCAACCAGACGTGTTATGTTGGAAAAGCCGTTTGGGACCCTCTGGATGGAGGGTCTGGAAATTTCCTATATACGTTCCTCTGCCCAGGGCTTTCAGACAAGCCTGATGCTAGAAAAAGCAGTGTTATAGGGGGAGGAAAGGCACAACTTTGTTTGCACGGTGTTTGAAAATACCGTAAGCTGAAATATTTGAGTTCTTTCCAGCCTGTGCTTAATTTTTGTTTTTAATTGTGGGGTTTTTTTAAGATTGTGGCAGTTGTATAGCTGCTGGGAGAGGCAGGAGTTGGGTGCATCAGGGCTAATGGGTGTTATTTTAACGCAGGAGAAGTAACCATGGGTGGGAGTCGGGCTGGGTCCTGATATTGGGCAGAGCATCCCCCGGGAGACCCGGCTTCACCGCTGGTGTTCGTGCCCGGCTCCCCCTCCCAAACCCCACCTTTGGTCGCATTTTTGTGCAGAAAGAGGCTTCCTTTTAATTTCCTAATCCCTCCTGATAAATTGAGGCATAAGTAAAGAGATTTAAATGTGCATTATGTGCACCTTCTCTGGATGTCCTGTTGCGAGGGTGGGCAGCTGGCGGTTTCTCCACCTTTTCCAGTATTGTTTGGAAAATCCCACCAGTGCCACACTGCCAGATTGTCAGAGGAATTGCAGTGAAAGTCCAGCAAACCCATAAAAAGTCTGCGCTTGCAGCAGAAATAACCTGGGCGTCTTCTAGGCACTGTGCAGGCAGAACCCCATCATTTCCCACCATGGGAAGATTTGGACTCGCTGCCCGGATATGGGGGAAAAAAAAAAAAAGGTGTTTTTAAAATTGTTTTTGCATATGAACATCAGAATCTTAATGGTATCAGCAAAAATGCAGCCTGTGTGCGTGGAGGGAGGGGTGGATGGATGATGACAATGACCAACTGCTCGGTCTAGGCTGCACCTTACAGGATGCTGGTGTTAAAGATGATTTAATGACGCCACTCTTAAAGCATCTCATATTCCTCGTTAGCAGCTTGGGGTGGAAACGTGGTTCCTTCTCTCCCCGCAGGCAGCCTGTCCTGCGATGAGCCAGTGCGCCTGAGGCCCGGCAGACACGGGGATGGAGCTGAAGGTCTGGGTGGACGGGATCCAGAGGGTCGTCTGCGGCGTCTCGGAGCAAACCACCTGCCAAGAAGTGGTCATCGCCTTGGCGCGGGCCATCGGTGAGCTGTCCCCATCTGCTATGGGGCTGCCCCTTTGTGGGTGGAGGCATCTGCCAAGGGGATTCCCTGTCTGTAGGTGCTTCCTGGGAAGAGGAGACTTTGGGTGGGTGGGAGTCCTGCTCCTGGGGTGGTGGGGATGTCACCAGCCGCTGCCCATGAGACAGCAGCCTCGGCACATTGCTGCTGGCCATGGCTTTCCCCATCTAGGAACAGGCTGCCCAGGGAAGTAGTGGAGTCACCATCCCCAAAGCTCTTCAAAAAACACGTAGATGTGGCACTTCAGGATGTGGTTTAGTGGTCATGGTAGTGTTGGGTTGACGGTTGGACTTGAAGATCTTAGAGGTCTTTTCCAACCTTAATGATTCTATGGTTCTATCTGACGTGCTCACCTCCTCCTGGCAGGTCAGACAGGCCGCTACGTGCTGGTGCAGAAGCTGCGGGAGAAGGAGCGGCAGCTGCTGCCACTGGAATGCCCCTTGGAGTCGCTGGCCAAGTGTGGGCAGTATGCCAACGACGTGCAGTTCGTCCTGCGTCGGACGGGCCCCAGCGTGGCTGAGCGACCCTCCTCAGAGGGTGCTCCCCAAGCCCCTGAGAGGACGTTCATCCGGGCCAGCTTGCCCATCAAGCCCAGGCCCGCCGGCATGGATGCACCCCGTTCCCGGGAGCCGAAAAAATCCATGACCTTCAATTTGGGTCCTATGGGCTCCAGTGACCCTTTTGCCATGAGCCGCTGGAGGCACCAAGCACGGGAAGGGATGGACTTGGAGGGTGGTGGGGTTGTCCAGCCATCCAAGGAGGAGCTGTTTAGGAGGGTGCTTCGGCAGCAGGAGCAGCTGCATTCCTTGGAGGCCCACGGGGACACCCTGGAGACGGACCTACGGCTCTGGGAGCGTGGCCGGCTCGCTGGCCAGGAGGATGAGATCCTGTACCTGGAGCACCTGGTGCGGAGGAACGAGACAGAACTGGGCGAGGAGGAGTTCTGGCAGAGTGAGCTCCGGCTGGAGAAGGAGTGCGAGCGGGAGCGGCAGGAGCGGGTTAGGAGCCTGCGGGCCAGCCTGGAGGAGTACACCCAGAGGATCTACGAGCTGAGCGCCCGGACCGAAGCCCTGCAGGAGGAGATCCAGTGGGAGATGGCTGAGAGGGCCAAGAGGGGGAAGGAGACCCCTGTGCCGAGCCCCACAGAGCTGGAGGACATGGCTGCCAAGATGAAAAGGGACCTGGAGGCCAAGGTCAAGCAAGGCACCCAGCTGGAGAGCAACCTGGCCAGCGTGGAGAAGGCCTTGGAGGAAGCCGAAAGGAACCTGCAGGTAGATAGGACTGTGTTGCGCAGCCCCATGGGGTGGTGGGACCTTTGGGAGAGGATGGGACCAGCTTTCCAGCGTCATGGGGCCGATGGGTTGAGTGGGGTCAGTCCTGCCCAACCTGGCCAGTGAGCGTGGGGCTGGGTGCACGGGACTGGCTCATCAGCAGTGACCACTGTTGGGGGGACACCGCCGCTCTTACCCAGCCAGCATGGGGTCCCATACCCACCACTCTTGTGCAAGGTGCTGCTGGGCTGGGGCTCCTGCTGGCTGGTGGACGAGGAGCACAGCATCACCCCAGCACAGGTGATGGTGCTGGAGCAAATCGTCCATGTGGAGGGCTGGTGGCATTGGTGCAAGAGCTGATGTTGCCTTGGATAAAGGAGTCACGGTGGGGGATAGCATAGGTCCCCATGGTGCCTGGGCACAAAGCCTTTGACCACAAGCTGTGCAAGGGACCCCATAGCAGGGCCCTGTGTGACATGGAGGTGACAGCCATGAGGCTCACCTGTGAAGTCCCCTGGCCAGTCTGTCCCAGCTCCTCCAGCATCAGGAGCTCCAGGTGCTACGTGACACCCTCCCTCCACCCACTGGGTCCACTTCGGAGGGAAAAGGGAGAAGCTTTTGCCCGGGTGGGCAGTGGTAGCTGCCCTTCCCCAGGGCGGCCACGCTTCCAGCATCTCCTCCGAGCATCCCATCAGCATTGGTTGCCGCGATTTGCCGGCTGCTCGCACCCTCTTGTGGAGACGCCGCAAAGCAGGGCTGGCCCCAAAACAAGGCCTTCCTCGTCCCTGCCGCCCGGGAGCCCCTTCTCGCAGGCCCTCAGAGAGGGGTGGCCGAGCCATGGTCACCCCCGAGGTCCCCTCTGTCGGCCCTGGCATAGTGAGCCCCGAGCAGGGGAGCAGCCCCACGTTTGGGAGGGTGTGCCGGCTGATTCTGTGCGGACACGAGGCTCACCCTGTCCCCTCCCCGGTGTGTGTTTTGCAGGCCCAGAGCCAAGAGCTGGAGGAGTTAAATAAGGAGCTGAGGCAGTGTAATTTGCAGCAGTTTATTCAGCAGACGGGGGCCACGGTGACCATCCTGCAGGCCAGGTCCGAGGAGGACGCCCAGCCAGAGCCGAGCCCGCGCGAGCTGCCAGCCTGCCGGAGAAACGGAGGTCAGCACGCTGTCGCCGGCTCGGCCGCGGGGGCTGCTCCGCGGGACCCCTGCCCGCTCCCCGCCTCCCCCTCCCAGGGCTCAGCACCCCCTCCGAGGGGGACGGCCCCAAAGCTGGCCGCTTCTGCCCCAGGCGCTGGGGTTAGGCAGCAGGGATGGGGTTTTGGTGCTGGCACAGTGGTTCCTCATCACCTCGGGGGTCTCTGGGATTTGCCAGCCCTGGGGCTCCTTCCTCCTCCTCCTCCTCCTCCCTGGTGAAGCCTTGGGGCTGCTCTTAGCCATGCTCAGGGGTTGGATCCTGTGTCACTGCTTTTGGGGCCAGGGTGGCCACAGAGAGCTTCCCTTTGCAGCATGGCCACATGCCACCAAAAAGCAGGTGGCCAAGGCCAGCGTCAGCCCCCAAGGCCTGTGGGCTGGTGGGGACGGGCTCCGGTAGCTGATGACCTCTGTGTTTGGCAAAGAAAGGGCGAGTGTGGTGCCGGAGCCATGTCCACATCCCCACAGGGACAGGAGGAGTTGGCAGGGGGGCTGTCATGGAAGGGGATGGGGGGAAAGAGGGATCTGGGCATTTCTTCTCCAGAGCACCCGGAGAGGGTGACCAGGCTGCCCAGCAAGCCCTGCCTGAGCCGGGTATTTTTCCCTGTCCCGTAGGTTTTCCTCCCAGTGCCGGCGCCGACTCGCCTCCCCGGGCCAGCACCAAGCAGCTCCTCAGCCATCCCAGGACCCTGCCGGAGCCCCTGGTGTCCAGCCTGAGCCCCGAGGGTGCGTACAGCCGGGC
>JAVFHW010077421.1:0-101844 GCA_032159205.1 Eurystomus glaucurus suahelicus | reverse complement strand
TGTGGTGGGTTAACCTTGGCTGAGCGCCAGGTGCCCACCAAGCCACTCTATCACCCCCCCTTTCCTTCCCCTCTCCCTCAGCAGAGCAAAAATAAAAGAAAGGGGAGGAATATAAGATGAGAAAACAAAAAGCAGTTTAATAATAATAATAGAAGCAAAGCCAAGCAAATCCGCGCGCGGAAGCAAAGCAAACAAAGTTTTATTCTCTACTTCCCATCAGCAGGCGATGTTTGGCCACTTCCTGGGAAGCAGGGCTTCAAGACGCGTAGCGGTTGCTCTGGAGGACAACAGCACGGCCCCCCCCTCCTCCTCCTTCTCCCTAGCTTTATAGCTGAGCTGACGTCATATGGTATGGAATATCCCTTTGGTCAGTTTGGGTCAGCTGTCCTGGTTGTGTCCCCTCCCAAGATCTTGCCCACCCCATCCCACTGGAGGGGTGAATGCTGGGATCCTTGCTCAGCAGTAGTCACAACACAGGTACGTTATCAGTACCCTTCTAGCTCCTAGTACAAAACACTGCTGCTATGTGGAAAACCAGCTCAGCCAGACCCACTACACAGGTCTGAAGTATAATGCTTTTAGCATATCAAACAATGGTAGTAAAAGACAAACAGAAAAGCTGAGAGATTTTTAGTACACTTAATAAACATGTTGGCTGCACTTTAAAAAATTAAAATAATGAGTACCTGTAATAATATTTTGATTAGGTTTAGCCAAGCAGTTTAAATCAGGCAAACCAAAGTAAAGCCATTTACTTCAAAGGCAACTCTTCTAGTTCTTAATTTTCCTGCAGGCTGTGATGTTTATAACAAGACATGGTTGATGGTAGGAAAAATGTGTATATAATTGCAATTTTATATAAATATTTCACCAGGGAACTGCACTGGTAAAGAGAGTGACTGAAGCAGAAATTAAAATATAATCTTAATGGAAATTTAATTTCAAATAATCAGCAAATTTACATGGTCCTACTTGTATGATTCTTAACACGTATGAATGAATTCTACCTGCCCTCATCTATCAATTGAGTCACAGTAAACCTTCTTAGCATGCCCTAACAGCAAATTAACACGTTATCTTAACCTGTCATGGAGGTTAAAAAGTTAAGATATATACAGAAAAGAGACACGAGACTTCACCTAGTTCTTTTTATTCAAAATGGAACGGTGTACTGGTTTGGCTGGGTTAAAGTTAATTTCTTTCATAGTAGCTTGTATGGTGTTATATTTTGGATTTGTGACCAAAACAGTGTTGATAACATACCAACGTTTTAGCTATTGCTGGGCAATACTTGTTCAGCGTCAAGGCCTTCTCTGTGTCTCACACTGCCCAGCCAGAGAGTAGGCTGAGGGTGAGCAAGAATTTCAGAGGGGACAGCTGTGAGAGCTGATCCCATCTGACCAAAGGGATATCCTACACCATATGAAGCCATGCTCAACAATAAAAGCTGAGGGAAGTAGGAGGAAGGGAGTAATTCAGAGTTAATGGCATTTGTTTTCCGAAGTCATTGTTACACGATGGAGCCCTGCTTGCCTGGAGATGGCTGAAAACCTGCTTGCTGATAGGAAGAAGTGAAGGAATTCCTTACTTTGCTTTGTTTGTCCACATAGCTCTTGCTTTATCTATCAAACTGTCTCTAGCTCAATGAGTTTTCATACTTTTACCCTTCCAATTCTTCTCCTCATCCTATTGTGGGAAATGGACAAGCAGCTGAGTGGGGCAACGCAGAAACTCTGAGAAATGCACATTATCACTTGCTTGCCTCCCTCTGAGCCTGGTATTTACAGTATTTTTAGAGAGAGAAGTTGAAGATCTCACAGAAAACATCTCACAACCTGCTTAGTGACCAAAATCCTGGGTTATTAGTAAAGAGAAATATAAGCAACACAATATTGAGAAACCAACCATTTCTTTTTCTCCTTTTTAATTTCTAGCACACTACAGCTTAACAAATGTGGCAATTTGCGAAAAACATCCAAAAATCAAAATGTCACTCTTTAGTGAATTACACAGCACCAAGAGCTGGCCCACATATAAGCAGTGAGAGATGTGAGGTTACAGTCTGTCACTCAATGATGCCACAATGCAGCACTTGTCGACACCACCATCACCAGGCCATGTCACTATCCACCACATGGTGTCGTCCCAACGGGCCATCCACCCATTCTCAAAGACAACTTTGGAATTAAGTACAGGAAGAACTGCATGGCTTTGAGGACCAGGCAAACAGAAAACAGACTGAGTAGGCCAAGGGCTAAAATAATTCCTCTGCTATAGTAATAATTCTGCTATAAGGAAAGGTAGCAAACCACTTAACTTGGGGGTGACAGGAGTGACTCCATCTGTCAGACCCATCACAAGGCCTTGCAAAAATGTTAGTTCTCCCTCTTGAATGCCCCACACTGCCTAACACTACAGCAGCACGGGAAGATGCAGACTAAGCTCTTTCCACCCAAAATGAAGCATTTATCTGGATTTTCTTGAGTATTTTAATGTTGCAACAAAATCCCTTTTTCCTCCTGAGGAAACATCTTTCTGAGGAAACTATGTTTTCTCTCACAAGGAACAGTGGAGAAAAATACTCTGTCTGTTACAGCATGACTTTGAACATTGAAAGCGGAATCTTGGTCCTGGAGGTTGGGCTAAGCAGAGGAGCCTTTGCCCTCAAAGACAGGATTTCTTTGGAGGGCCAGCAGAGAGAACATGGCAGATTGGTGTCACGGCAGAGCAAGGCTTTGGAGTGTGTTACTCCCTCCCCTCTTTTCCTGCCCTTTCCTTTTTCCTGGGCAGATAGTGAGAGATACCTCCTGAGCTGTTCCCTTGCTCCTGTTCCACACCTCACCTGAGTGATGCTGTTTGCCAGCTGAGCTCCCCTCCATTTTCCTGGGAGTGCCTTCTGCTGTCCAGGCTCTTGGGGACTGAATTGTGTCTGCAGACGGCTCAGACACAGCTCACAGTGTGACCGTGGGGGCTCACAGCAGCCCCCTTTATCCGCTCAGCCAGCACAGACGTCGTCACCTGCTTGCAGCTTGCTACGAGCAGGTCTCAAAGCTGCAACTTTCCCAGTATTTGCCATAGACTAACCCATACTGTGTTCAGAAGGAATCACCTGTGTTAGGGATTTCAGAATTGTATCAGAAGCAAAAAGATGATGTGCTAAATGTTAGTAACTTTTTCCTTCCTTCTTCAACTACTTTTAGTAATTTCTTCCAGCTCCCAACTAAAGGATCACCCAAAAGACAAACCAAGTATCTCTGAAAACAGTGTCCAAAGTTATAAAGAGAAGCACATACATTTTTTTTCTTTTCTGTGTTTTGGGGTTTTGGTTGTTTGGTTGTTTTGCTTTGCTTGTTTATTCATTCATTTTAAACATACCTGCAAGATCCATTTGTGTTATTAGTGTTCATATGAAGAGTGCTTCTGGCATTGCCTCCTTTCCCTACCCTTGATTTGCAGTACCTTTCCCTTTCTTCCTGCCCTCCTTTTCTAATACTCATTTATAACTTAATGTCTGTTTCCCCACCCTGAACTCTAATTGGTCTTCAGGTTATATGACCCCTCTGATTCTACATCAGCCGATTGTGTGCTTTTCACTAATGCCTTTGCAGAAATGGTGCTGGGCATTATCAGAGTTTTCCTCTTCTTGCTTGAGGAAGACCTGGTCAATCTTTCGCTCCTTACTCCTCTCAGAAGCATCATGCTGGGGCTTTTCCAGAACCTCTTCAAGGCAAAAAATTAATTTTAATGTATTTTTGCTAAATCATTCTGTTTAAATGAAGATAGAATAGCAATAGTAAATTTTGATTAATAGTATAACTGTTTTACTAAGTGTTAATATCGGCTTAATGAAAGTGTTGTGGGGAGCCATTAAGAAGTAATTTTCATGCAGCTTATATCCTCTTGCCTTGCGGGACTAAAACTGAGTCAACCTTTAGATTAAATCTAACAAGCAAGTGTTCTGAATAAGAAAGTCCTAGGACCAGGCTTAGCTCTTTGAATTGCAATTGCTAGCAAGACAATTACAGGGGAAAGACACTCCAGGATGATAACTCAGGTGCTCATCTTATCAGTACTGGAATGCTAGTAGATCAAGCTTTTTTTTTCCCTGATTTAGCCTCACTCTGCCCACGTGAAGAGGAAATGTCATCCCCTGGACCCCTTCAAACAGTGTGCATTTGAAGGTAGTAGCCACTGAGATCTGTAGTACTCAACAACACATTACCCAGAGATAGAATTTCTTGGGACACTTCTCTTCTAGGTTTATCCATTTCATGTTGTGCATCCTCCCACTGAGGCAGTATTCCTCATTTTGGCCTCTGAGAAAACTTTTGTAAAAGACTCTCTAAAAATGTTTCAAATAACAGAAGCTGTCTCTTCATTTTACCTGATTTAAATCAGTCAAGTTAAGATGATTTGGAAAACACTAAATAATGAAAACTGTTATTATTGATTTATTTAGTGAATGATCAATTAATTACTTGTCTTACAGGAAAAGATAGATGAGTTTGGGTTAAAACAGTGGACTAAGACTCCAGAGATCTAGATTTTAGTAATGTCTCTGGTACAGAAATCCACTTCTGTCCTTGGATTTCTAGTCTTTGTGCATCTCACTTCCCATCTGTTTACCTTCGGAAAATGAAAGAATGAGAGCATGATTGCATGAGATATTCTGTTACTATGGTAATGAATGTCACAAAAGAGCCTATTAATAAATTACTGAAAAATCTGCATCCACCTCCTTACCATCTTCTCATTATTCCTACCCCTACCACTCCAAATTATTTTGCGTTTGTGTTTTAAAGAAAGGTACGCACATTTCAAATGTTGGGCTTTATATAAGACAACTGCATCATCTATATGCACTAGCTCACATGATGTGGAAAATATAAGAATTAGAAGGTAGACTTTGCACTACCCCCCCAAACTCCCTCTTAAACTCCAAACCCTCCCAACGAGCTGTGCTGAGAGACAAAGGAGCAAGGGAGCAGAGCAGCCTTGAAGATAAGAGATACGCACCTACACAGAACCCCCTTGAAATAAGGGAGGGAAATATGCACCTTCACAGGATGCTACACTGTTGAGAAAACTGGCTGGAACTGCTAAGGTTGCCAAATCCAGCAGGAGTCAAAAGTACACTGGTGAGGAGCCTTCATCCTAGCAACCACTGAAAGAGACCACCAGGAGGCAGTGCGCAGGCATAAAAAGGAGGACTCTATGACAATAACTCCTAAGAAATGATTATACTAACCCCACCTATTCTAAGAAATAATTGGACTAACCCCACCTAGGCTTTGTGTATACTAGTATAAATAGAAGTACAAAGAAAAGCTGGGTGTGTGAGTTTGGAGGAGCGATCCCCCTCGCACCCGGCGCTGTAATAAACATACCTGCTTCACAACTCTTCATAAGTTGAGAGGTCCTTTTCTGCACATCACACAGAGAGAAAATAATATGTTTATGCATTTTATAGAATGTTCAAGACATGCTTTACTCAGTTATAAGCACAGCAATATGTAAACACAGCAATTGCCCATATACATGTCTCTTTTTTTCTTTTTAGGATGATGAATAAATCCTTAATTAGTAAGGATAAATTATTTCTTATTTCCAAAATATAACTCAATCTTTTGTTAACTCTTGTGTTTTCAAAAGGATTATTAGAGCTCCATAACATTTGTATAAGGTGAACAAGAAAGAAAAAGAATATTGAAGCATGTAACATACAAATTTCCTGTTTTCATACATTATTTCACATGGCTCTGTGCACTGAGGTTTGCATTGGATAAACAGTGATGAAACATCTGTAAGTCACTATTAATTTCTATCCAGTAACAATGGCCAGTTGTTGCAGTAAACCATGTCTGAAGTAATGGCATTTATTTGGCTTTAATAAGCAGCTATACCCACTGCTAACTGTTCAATAAATTTGTAGAACTCTGGCCAAATCACATATATAGGCAGTTCAGTTAGATCTGTCCTTTAGAGATTAAGACAAAACAAATACTACTGTATGTTTAAAGGAAGACACTGGCTAAATTATATAGGTCTCTATTGGTATAAATGCAGCCATTCAGGCAATGAGAAGTTAGGTTAAAGCCACCTCAGGTAACATTGCAATGAGCGCGGTGGATGTTCACAGCACTGAGCTTGGCTTTTCAAACTGTAATAGCTGCAAAACATTCCATTTATCTCAGAGGAGTCTGGTATTAAAATTGTTTCTAGTGTCAGAGAATATAATTGGATCTAGGTGAGTATCATTTTGTTTAAGGACATTCAGTGTCCTCAGTAATTTTCAACTAAATATACATTTACATAACTATAAGATAGGAAATTAATTGATCAATGAAAACTCCTTTAGGGTTGCTTAGAAAAGAATTAACAGCATTCTAAAATACAATGTTTACTAAGAACCTTATAATGATGAGAAATAATATTGGCTAGTTTTATTATAGAAAAAAGCTAAGAAATACTTCTGTTTACTACTGGACCCTGTAGTTTTAATAAGTGATTTTTTTTAAAAAAAGATATCAAAGTTGGTTGATTGTTTTGTTTTTTTTAATGATATACATTGCTCTATCATGTTTTCCCTATTATGTCCAGAACTGGTGAAAGCTGGGGAAAAAATTAAAACTGCGTCTGGCAACTTTTCTGGTTTTAGTTATATGCTTCTCATTTACAGAACTGCAGTACTCTTAGTGGCTTTGTACAATAAAATGTGAATATATTTAGATCATTAGTCAACATATTTTTTACTCAATAATTAAAAAATAAGAAAAAAAGATTTGGCTCTGAATTCCCATGTGAGGGAAGGAAAAGTCACCAAACCCTTGTTTCTCATACAAGATTTCTGAACAAACAACAACAGGTACTTCAGATTAGAGATCAAGTTCCCTTTCATTTCAGTGAAGTTAGACACTGTCTCATGTGAGATCTGAAATCTCTTGATGAAAACCTCTTGTCTGACATCGCAGGGATTTTCATAGAAGCGAAGGTGTCCTGATTTGCGTTAGAACCAAACCAACTCCTTTCAGTGATTTTACTTTTCAGCTAGGTCTCTGATAACTAACTACCCTCTCTGAAGCTAACAGCAAGTTTTCGCAGACAGTGTCTACTTCTAGCAGTGATAACGCTTGACGTTTAGAGTTACCACCAAGGATTGGTATGCAGACCAAGGTCACCGCTAACTCTTGTGTACCACATCAGGGGGTGCAGAAAGTGAAAGGCTGCACCTGTGGGGAGGAACGGCCAGCACAGGTGACCCTAAATTGACCAACAAGGTATTCCATCCCATATACATCATATTCAGCATGAAGCTGAGGGATCACGAGGGTCTCAGCCCTTCCCGTCGGCCCTTTGCTGGCCTTCCCTTCCCTTCTGCCTTTGGGACCCTTGCCTTCCACTGGCCTTCGCTTCCCTTGGGGGCCTTCTTCCCTTCTTGGACCTTCTTGTGCCTTTGATCTCAATTTGTGTGCTCCTGAACCCAGCTCCTGAACCCAGTTCCTGTCAGCTGCTGAGCCCAGTCTGGGACTTCCCTGATGCCTGTCTCACAGCCTCAGTGATGACAGTGATGTAATTGCTATCAGGGGGGAGTTTGGGTTCAATACTGGCTTTGTAAATATTTGTATATATTCCATTTCATTATTATTATCTTCATTAAACCTCTTTTAGTTTTCTTTTCTAATCTGGAAGCCCCTCTCTCATTCCCTTCCTCTCCCATTTGAGAGGCAGCCATAAGCCTCTCCCCCTTTTCCTCTTTCCCTTCCTCTATTTGAGAAGGGGGGAAGAGGAGTTAGCAGAGAGCATCTGTTGTAGGTCTAGTGAATTGAACTTAAACCTCGACAGAAAGCAAAGGAACATAGGAGAAAATAACTTGTGCATCCAATGGATATTTCAGAACTAACTAAATTTTATAATACTCCTGTAGCTGGCCACTCAATATTACCTTTTTATAGGAAAAATATATTTGTCTGAATATTTCTCAAATGACATATGGATACTGGTGGATACTAAGTTGGAAATAAATAGACTTAATAAAAATCTTCCTTACAACTGCCAGGAAAAAAATAGTAAGGAGAATGTGAGGCTTTTGTGCAATATTCATGTCATTATCACAAGAATAGAGTGTGATTCAGCTAGATTTATACCTAATAACAAGCATCTAAGGATATTGCTAGATATCAGGTATCTGGCAAAACACAAATAATAATGTTTTGTACATATTTCTCACCATAACTGCAAGGTTATAGTGATAATATGTGTTCAGGCTGAGGAAAGGAAATGAACCAACAAATCTCTCCATAAAATAAAAGAAAAGAATACTATTCACTATAAAGACTGCAAGTTGCCCTACAGAAGGAAAATAACAGTGGAAGAGGCTGATAAGATATTTTTTCCTAGTTTGATTAGGAAATAACAGTAAAATCCATAACAAATTGCCACAGTCTAGAAAAGCATCATATATGTTCAGGGATTGTTCAAAATAGATTTTTAAATAATGGCTAAAAGAGATACATCAAAATGTAATTGTAAACAAACAATTGTTTTAATTGGGTTACCTTGCCATAAAAGGAGATCAGGTTAGTCAAGAAGGACCTGCCTCTCATAAACCCATGCTGACTGGGCCTGATCCCCTAGTTGTCCTTACGTGCCTCATGATGGCACTCAGGGTGATCAGCTCCATAACCTTCCCTGGCACCTAGGTCAGACTGACAGATCTGTAGTTCCCTGGATCTTCCTTCTGGCCCTGTTTGTAGATGGGCACCACATTTCTTAACTTCCAGTCTACTGGAACCTCCCCATTTAGCCAGGACTGCTGATAAATGATGGAAAGTTGCTTAGTGGGCAGTTCCCCCAGCTTCCTCACTACCCTGGGGTGAATCCCATCTGACTCCATAGAGTTGTGTGTGTCTAAGTGGTGTAGCAGGTCAGTAATCATTTTCCCTTGGATTACAGAGGCTTCATTCAGCTCCCTGTGCCTGTCTTCCAGCTCAGGAGGCTGGACACCCGGAGAAAAACTGGTCTTACTATTAAAGACTAAGGCAAAGAAAGCATTCAGTACCTCAGCCTTTTCCTCATCCTTGGTCACCATATTGTTCCCTGCATTGAATAGAGAATGGAGATTCTCCTCAGTCCTTTTGCTGTTAATGTATTTATAGAAACATTTTTTATTGTCTTTTATGGCCCTAGCAAGATCCAGATTAAGTTCTAGTTGGGATTTGGCCTTTCTAATTTTCTCACTGCATACCTTCACGGAATCTTTGTAGTCTTCCTGAGTTGCTTGTCCTTTCTTCCTTATGCCATAGACTTTCCTTTTCTTACTGAGTTCCAGCCAAAGGTCTCTGTTCAGCCAGACTTGTCTTCTTCCAAGCTGGCTCATGTTATGGCACACCGGGAAGGCTTGCTCTTGTGCCTTAAAGATTTCCCTCTTGAGAAAGAGTACATCCTTCCTGGACTCCTTTGCCCTTCAGGACTGCCTCCCAGAGGACTGTGTCAACCAGTCTCCTAAACAGGTCAAGTCTACCCTCTGAAGTCCAAGGTGGCAGTTCTACTGACCCACTTCCTTACTTCCCCAAGAATTGAAAACTCTGTCACTTCATGATCACTATGACCAAGGTGGCATCCAACCATGACATCACCCACAACTCCTCTGTTCACAAACAACAGGTCCAGCAGGAAGCCTTTCCTAGCTGTTTCACTCATCAGCTCTGTCAGGAAATTATCTACCACATACTCCAGGAACCTCCTGGACTGTTTTCTCTCTGCTGTATTGTACTTCCAGCAGACGTCTAGTAAGCTGATGTCGCTCATGAGAGCAAGTGGTAGTGATTGCAAGGCTTCTGCCAGCTGCTTATAGAATTTTGTGGCTGCTTCTTGATCCTGGTTGGACAATCTATACCAGACTACCACCACAATATATGCCTTGTTGGCCTTCTCCCTGATTCTTACCCATAAACACTCAACCCTATCATCACCATCATTATCTTAAGACAGTCAAAGCACCCCCTAACATACAGGGCCTCTCCACTGCCTCTCCTTCCTGGCCTACACTTTCTGCAAAGTTTACAGCCATCCAGTGTAGCACTTCAGTTTTGTGAATCAGCCCACCATGTTTCATCACAGCAAGTGTATGATAATTTTCCTGCTATACAGGAAAACAGCTCTTCCTGTTTGGTGCCCACACTGCATGCATTGGTGTAGATGCACTTCTGCTGGGCTATTGATCCCATCACCTTTTTGGGGGTAGAAGGCCTAATTCCTACCTGACCATTGCCGGGTACTTCTGTGATTCCTAGCTCATCAATATCCCTTCCATCTTTGCTGTCACATGACACTCTGTCCCCTACCTCCACTGGGGTGGCACACTTAAGGGCCTCACTAGCTTATCTCTACCAAGTAGGTTTTATCTTTGAGAAAAAACTTTTTGAATTTCATGCATGTAAGATAAAAACAATGAGGAATAAAAGTTATACAACTTGGCCTTCTGCCTTTGAAAACCTCAATACATGTGGTCAGTCTGTAGTTATTTCCACTTGTAAATGCCTCTAAGGTGTGTATTCATTTATGTGCACATGGAACTATCTAGTGATTATTTGCAGCCCAAAAGCACATTAATCTGATATTTAAACCTTTAGGTTTTGATTTTCAAAAAGGGTAAGCCTCTATCTGCTCACATTTCTAAATTCTAATTTCCACCAATTTTTCAGGACATTTGGAAATAAGACCCTTGATTTTTAAAAGTATTCTGTTGTCCAATCTTAAGTTTTTGCTCCAGTACTAAAAAGAGGACATGAAATATACTAGCATTTTAATTACATTCAAACTGAACACTCTATAAAATCTTTACTGGGGAATAGCCACTAAAGGAAGTATGAAAACTTAATCAATGGACTGGTGACAAAATCCTTGCAAACTTATCTTGCATTTGTCAGATAATTTGGTCTTTTCAATTAGGTCACAGAACAAATTCACTCATACTGATAACTTAATTCACAGAGACCTATTGATTTCAAAGTAAAGCAAACAATGTATATTAACTGGAAATGTGAATGCTCACTTCTGTGAGGTCTATAATATTAGAGATTCATTGTTCACCATATTAGCAAAACGAACCTTTTGGCTATTCATTCTTATAGTCATCTCTTCTATACTCTTCCTCTCAATAAGATCAGATACAGAGATTATGACAACATGGACCATAGACTCCACGGGTCATCAGTAAACATTCATATTTCCCAGGGCACCACTTCCCTACCTTTATTCCTAACTATTGCTCAGTGTGTGCTGTAAGGTGAAGAACTATTCTCACTTGAAGCCCATAGTTGCAGCTAGTTCTTACTTCTCAGTCCAGAAAATATAGGTACTTTAATCTCAAATCAAAATAAAAGGAAGGGAGAGTTGGGCCCCGGACAGGTATAGAAAAATAAATAGATTTTTTTGCAGAGAAGCTGAAAAATTATTTGCACGTACTATATTCAAGGCGGTAGAAAGATCAGGCACTCTGACTTCCAAGGTGAGATTTACCAGTTTTTTTAAACTGCTTTCTTAAATCCAGACACTGAACCTTATCAGTTGGAAAATCAAAATTATGGGGATCATTTGGGGATATTATCAACAATTCTGTCACAGTGCTTTTTTGCCCAAAAGCTCTGACCATCCTCTGATTAGACTAACTATAGGAAATAGAAGCAATTGTATCGTGCCTATTGCACACCATTCCTTTCCAGCAGTAACCATGAAGTAATGCTTACAAATCTCTACCAGCAACTGTTGCTACGCAGTGCAGAGCAGGGAATATGTATTTCTGCTACACTTGTGCAGCTGAAGATAATTCTATGGAGCTGATTTTAGTCAATGTCCACCTCAGATATGAGATACTATGGTCAGTCTTCAATAAGGCACTGCAGTTAAGATTATGCAAGAATAAAGTCAGTATATACATAGAGACCATGGAGCCTGAGGAAAGCCATCATCTGTTGGGAGGTTTATCTGTGTCATTCTTTTGACTTTCTATTTTATTTCAGTCTATTATTTCAATAGTGAAAACTTCTGCCATATGATTAGTTATAAGGTTGTTCATGCTCAGAGGAGTTTTTCATCAAGGCACAAGTGGGTCTGGCTGAGCTGATTTTCCCCATAGCAGCCCTCATGGTGCAGGGTTTTGTGCTGGGAGCTAGAAGGGTGTTGATAGCACACCCGTGTTGTGACTACTGCTGAGCAGTGCTCACACAGCACCAAGGCTCTTCCCAACATTCCCCCTCAGTGGGATGGGGTGGGCAAGATCTTGGGAGGGGACACAACCAGGACAGCTGACCCGAACTGACCAAAGGGATATTCCATACCATTTGATGTCTGCTCAACTATAAAGCTAGGGAAAAGAAAGGGGGCGGGGGGGGGGGGGCGCGCATTCCTTTGTCCTCTGGAGCAACTGCTGCACCTATTGGAGCCCTGCTTCCCAGGAAGGGGCCAGACATTGCCTGCTGATGGGAAGTACAGAATAAATCTTTGTCTTCCTTTGCTTCTGCATGCGGATTTGCTTTGCTTGCTTTGTTATTAGTAAACTTCTCTTGTTTCACCTACAAGGGTTTTTTTTCCCATCTTTTTTTCCCTTCCCCTTTTACTCTGCTGAGAAGAGAGAGGGAAAAGGGGAGGGTAATAGAGCAGCTTTGTGGGCTCCTGGTGCTCAGCCAAGGTTAACCCCCCACACACACTCATATATTATCTCATTGGCTCTTTCATTTAGCTAATCTTTTGTTGACGAAGTTAATTCTTCTCTTGAAACAATGAATGCAGCCTTATCCATCAAGCCAATAGTCTCTTGATTGCCACCTGTACTCCTGCCACTCTTTACTCTCGATTTATCATCAGAAAAGCTTCTAATGTTCTTTTAACTGTAGTTAATATATAAAACAAAGTTTTAACCTCCAAAGAGCCTTGAAGATGTGAATATATCTTCATAATTCTGTAGTGGGTGATAATGTTATTATGAATTTAGGCAGGAGCTTTTCAAAAGCATATCTGCTCAACAGACATTCTTTCCTACAGCAGAAACAGTGCTGCAGCATGCAGGTTATGGAGGATTTGGGTACAGCACAATAAACAGTGCACTTCTAATTTCCCAGGACCTACTGGCTTTAAAAATGAGTGTGAGCATCTGAAGACAGTTTGCTATTTTACAGGCTGCCAAAGTAAAGGATGGAAGACAGGTGTCCTACAAGTAGGATAACTCAGATAAATCATAGAGTCCTGCAGAGCACCAGCTCTCCTAAAGAAACCCACCACATTAATGCATTTGTCACATGTTCACATTCTACAGAACATTTCTTCTCTTACTCTTTCAGAAGCAAAGCCAGAGTTACTGTACACAAACCTAAACAGAAATCACTTCCGTCAAAGGCAGGAAATATTAAAAATCCCAGAGATTACTTGATATCAGGGGCTGAAAATAGAAGTTTTTAGTTTATGTCATCAAAACTATCCTCCCAGCATACTCTCACAAGCCAGGAGCAACAGTTCATCAGCAAGAATACACTACATGCAAGTAGCCTACATCACCACACACTTTCTTCCCAGGACAGTGGAAAGACTGAGAATGTTTTAGAATTTAGAACATAATTATGTTAAATAGTGCTAAGTAATCTAAATTATGTGGAAAGAGTCCTCTATCTTCCTGAATTCCTCTGGTGACTAGGAATGATGACTGTTCTTACCCAAATAGATGTTCCTATGGGAAGGGGGGGGGGGGGAAGATGTTCAGCATGTTGACTGATCCCAGAAGTTTTGATGGAAGTCTTCTCCCGATTTCCCCCCTAATTAATCACTTTTTATAGTGTTTCTTTACTTTTAGGTGCAGCTTGAGTGACCCTAGTCAAACAGTTGTCTTATTTTGATTGGATTAAAAATCTCTCGCATTGCATTTATACAATTTATATACAATTTATACATTTATCTTCACAAGATACGGTCAGAGACATAACAGGGTCATGCTCAGGGGAGGGGTCTTCACCTGGGCAAGGGTCTTCTTGACCTATGGTGTGATTTTTAATATTATAATGATATTATAATGAGCAAAGTTGAGAGAACATGATTTCATCATCATTACTGACATATTAGTTGCAAGCCATCTTTCTTGATAGTGGTTACACGGTTGCCTTCACTGAAAACGTGCTTGGCTGGATAAGAACAATCGCTGGTTACCTCCTTGTTACAGGGAGCAGCTACGCTACCTTCATAGCACCCTGTTCCCTATTTTGGGTGGGATTTAGGTCTTCTGTTAGCCAGAGCAAGCCATATCTATAGCAACCACTTTCCGCTCCTGTGATCAGCAACCATGTCTTACTGAAGGCCGCTGAAGCTTATGTCAAGATGTGAGCCTGACTTGGGGGGAGACAGGGTTTTCTCATTTCCCCCTATCCATTTTCCCCCCCAGTCTAACACCCAATACACAAATCTCTACAGCTACAGAATTTTACCCTCCTGATTGCTGCACCTGGATCCTTGAGGATGCAGATGGAAGGATTTTTCCCTACTGAGATGCTGGAGATGTTACTCTTTCAGTTTTCCACATTATTACTCTGGGTAATATTTTTGTGCTATGGGAACAGTGCTGGCCTATCGCTGAAAGCACTATTGTTCTGTCAGTATAAAGTACAGACAGGCACAGGCTAAAACCCTCCCGTCTCCTGAACATGCTGCTTAGATTTGCCAGAATCACTATCCTTCCTCAAGTGAGATGAACTATAGGAAATGTTCCAGGGATGTTCAAGTATGAGACATTCTTATCAACTATGATCACACAGGCTGCACTGTGTCTCTTCCAACAGGAAACAGCATTTGTTGCCTGAGTAGCTCTAGCGAGGACCAAATTTCATGGTGAAATATTCCAGTGAGGTCTGTGGCAAAAAAACAAAACTGGGACTAAGGGAGGAACTTTGGGAAAAAATTACATCTTGTTCTGACTACTGTCACTTGCCTAATGTAGTTCAGATACAATTTTGGAGTACTGCTCCTGGATTTGAAATAGTATTGGACTTCCTGCTCTATGTTATTTTGTGCTTTGTTATTGGCTGGACTTAAGCAATGAATTGTAACTGAGGGACTAATGGATGCAGACTATTAATTTCACATTGGAACACTTGCTTGAAAGACACCATGTACAGACACTGAATTTTATAATATTAAAATATGGGGCAGACTTCCAAAAACTTGAGCTACTGAACTGAACTGTGAGTAGTTCACTGTAAAGTTACTGTGGTCTTAGAGAACTTTGAAAATACATCATGAGCACTTGAAAATTACTGTCCTGACAGCTGTTTGGAAAAACTTGTCATTTACCAAATTCAAAATTTAAAATGGCAAAAAAAACCTCACCCACAAACCAAAAAATACCAAAAATACCCCAAACATCCAAAATACCTCAAACAATGTCCTGAATTAGTTAGTCAAAGGAAAACAGAGAGAGAATGAGGTAGCTTCAACATACAGACTGTCTATGGTGACTCTAGTACTTTTTATAAATAATATGAATATAGCAATATTCTTTCTCCAATTTATCTATTTATATATTTATATAAAACAAAAGTAGTCCTTTTCTGAACAGAGTTTCAATATACTGCTAGTGGCAAAGAAAAGATGAATCAAGAACTCTTTGAGTTCATCAGTAATAAATGTTCCAGATATGTTAATGTGATATATACTGACCACTGGAATTAATGAATAATTATAATAATAAGGTAACTGTGCCATTGCAACAGTGAACCACAGTTCAACTCTCATAGGCAGCTAAGCCCTGCATGGCTGCTTGCATCCCAGTGAGATGGGGAAAAGAATCGATAGGGCAAAGTCCAAAACCTTGTAGGTTGTGATAAAGACTAATAGGTAAAGCAAAAGCTGCTCACGCAAGCAAATCAAGATAAGAAATTTCTTCACTACTTCCCATTGTCAGACAGGTGTTCATCCATCTCCAGGAAAGCCAGGTTCTGTCAGGCATAGACTGTTACTTGGGAAGACAAACGTCATAATTCTGAAGGTCCCCCTTCCTCCATTCCTCCAGCTATTAATGTTGACCATGATGTCATATAGTGTGGGATGTCGCTTTGGTCAGTTGAGGTCAGCTGTCCCAGCTATGTCGCCTTCTAACTCCTTGCCCATTCACAGCCTCCTCACTGACGGGGCAAGATGAACAACAGAGAAGTCCTTGATGCCATGTAAGCACTGCTCAGCAGTAACTAAAATCTTGGTGTGCTATCAACACTGTTTTGGCCAAAAATCTTAAACATAACATCATATGAGCTACTATGAAGGAATTAACTTTATCATGGTCAAAATCAGTACAAAGGCATTTGAAAACCTGGAAGCAAGCTGTTACAGATGAGAAGAAAATAGTTCTGCACTCAGTGCCATTATTCAAATTAGCAGCTGTAAGTGCATCTTAGTCTGCATAGAAAACACACATTCATTTTGCAAATTAAGCTTACCAATTATTTTCCAAACCAGAGGATTACTTCTAGTATATAAAATGCCATATGTGCATTTATTTTTATAAACAAAAAAAGAAGGGCAACAAAGCTAGCGAGGCATTTAAAGAACAAGTCTTCTGAGGAGCGGCTGACGGAGCTAGGTTTGTTTATCCCAGAGAAAAGGAGCCTCAGAGGAGACCTTCTTACTCTCTCCAGCTCCCTGAAAGGAGGTTGTAGCAGGACGGGGGTTGGTCTCTTCTCCCAAAGAACAAGTGATAAGACAGGAGGACATGGCCTCAAGTTGCACCCCGGGAGGTTTAGGTTGGATATCAGGAAAAATTTGCTCACTGAAAGTGGTATCAAGCCCTGGAACAGGCTTCCCAGGGAGGTGGTAGACTCACCATACCTGGAAGTATTTAAAAGATATGTAGATGCAGTGCTTAGTGACATGGTTTAGTGGTAGCCGTGGCAGTGCTGCCCTAACAGCTGTACTGGATGGTCTTAAAGGTCACTTTCAACCAAAATTATTCTATGAGTATTATTCTAACATCAGAGAAGCAAACAGCAACATGACTAGTTCCGGGCTGGAGTCTCTGAAGCTCCTTGTGTCTGTTCCCATGGGACAGATGGAGACTTGTCAGAGAGAGTCAGGTGCAGATCCTGATTAGATTTCTCCTGTGCTGAGGCTTCCTGCCACTGGTGCTCTGGGGAATTGCTCAGTGTGTTTGACAAGTGAACCCTCCAGTACCAGTCTGAGCGTAAGAAACCCAATAATAGTCATATTTTGATTGTGTTCCCTTCAGTCTGAGAATGCTCTTTCTGTTTCAATTTTGAGTTCTTCTCTTCATGATTCACTACACTCTGTTTTCTTATCCTGAGATAGACCGGGTTTTCTATTAGCGAGCGATAAGTACTGGTGATATTCCTCATCCAGATGAGTGGTTGTGAGGCTGTGTGTTTGTGACACACAAGTTTTAAGAGGTTTATATGGGGAGAAAGTTCATAATTTGGTAAAAGTATTGCAGTGCAAGTTTCTGGAAACACAACATGGAACTCTTGACCACAACTGAAGTCAAGTTCAGCAAGTTTGGAAGTGACCAGAGCAAAATTTGCCTTGTAAAGATGTGTGTGAAGAGGTGACAGAAAGAGACAAGCAAACTGCAGAGCTCCCGGGGTTAAGGTGAGCTTTTCTGTATCCTTCTGCTTGCTGGAAAACCTTCTTGCCTGTCAATGGAGATTTATTTTCCTTTTCTTGTCCAGGAATACCAGCTTCTGTATCTGGATCTTGCAGCTCATGTCAAGGGAGATACCGGGGATCTGGACATTTTAAACTCAAAACCTCACCTCACGTGTTAGCTATGTCATCAGTAAAGACTATTTTCTTATGTAGGGAACCTGAAAAGATTCTGGACCTAAGCCAAATTAAAAGAAGTGAAAAAAAATGAAGATATCAATTGTCACTATTCAGGTTAGAGAAATTCCAAATATTTGCAAAAGGTGAAGGAAGTTGAAAACAAAAGAGGATTTTTTCTGTTTAAGACAGGAATAATGTTCTGCCTCCTTATTCATTTATGCATCCAAGTGCTTGCCAGGAATTCACTCCCAGGCTGCCTGGCAGAGGTAAAACAAAAAAAACAAAAAGTCGGTGGAGAATCTTATTTCTATAATCTGTCTCTATGTTCAAATCCTCTTCAGGCACAAGACAGCTCAAATCTTTTCTGAATATAAAAGAAAGACATACATGGCAGGTGGCAAGATTCATTTCTCTCCTGAATAAAAAAGAAAGGAAGACTTTTCAGAGAGTTTGACCACTACTGCTCAGCAAAATAAATGTTACTTTACTTTCCTGGAAAAGTCACTTGTAGATGTTGTGTCACGTCTGGTACTTCTTCAGCCAAGTAACAGCTCCTCATCTGCTGATGAATTTAGTTAGCTTTATGAAAAGCATTTATTTATTTCACTCCTATATTTTCATTTATTTCCTATGTCAGTATCACACAGAATAAAGACATTAAATGGGATAGGTGAATGTAGCTACTGGTATTGATTGAAACAAGGCAGAATGCTACTTATTTGCTTCAGGAAAACAGCAAACTGGACAAGTGAATTCTGTAGTTCTCACTTCTAAAATATGCGAGTTAAGTGCGTGAATAGTTTTCCAGGCAAGGAAGCTTCTGGAGTGGAAGGAAAAAGTTCATTTGTTTTCAAGATCTCATCATGTTTGAAGACCAATATTTCAAAGTGAATTTATAAAATATAGAAAGTAATGCAATGAATGAAACCGTTTTATTAAAATGTAGTAATTGAATTCTAGCAAAACTGAGGCCCATAGTGATTTTAAAATTAATTTTAAAATCGAGCATTTCCATCTGATGAGGATATCTAGGAGTATTAGCAGCATAGATGAACTTGCACTTGCAGTTTAAGCATTACAGGGAACTCGCGGGTTGGCTATTGCCAACTTTATAGGGCATACCTTCTGCTGAAGGTGTTTTTGAGATAGTTGGGGGTTTTTGAGGTGCAACTCTGGAGTACTCATGACATTTAGATGTGACCTCATGGGGCTGTACTATCAAAAGTGTTAGTTCTAGCATTTTGTGTGTTGGTGCTACTGACTCACAACTATGTAGCCTGCCAGAACCAGTGCTACTGTTTGATGTTTATTCGTCTACTCCTGCAGACATCAAAAATACTGCATTCAACCATCTTTGAGTATGCATTCATCTGTATTTTGCAAGCAGCTTAAAGCAAAACTCTTTTTCTCGTTGGTGGAAACAGTGCAGGTGCCTAGATACCACTGGGAATTAAAAAAGCACCACTGGCTGTTGCCTGCATTCACAAGGTGATAAGGATCTCACTGTATTAAGAAGTATATGAAAAGAGAGTGTTTTTTACTGTAAGGATCTATCTTTTATGTGGAGAGGGGGAAAGAACACAGCTAAGACATAGAGAAGGCTGCTGGAGAGTGTCACTAAGCTTCAGATGGTCTGAACTAGGTGGATCTGCCTCAGGCAAAAGAGACTTGGCAGAGAGGAGTTTAACTTAACATAAACGTTTAATTACTGAACTAGTCATTGGGAAGCAAAGGCAAACATTCAAACACTCCTCCCCACCCTTTCCCCTAATCCCCCTAATGGACTAGTGGTGTGGTGTGCAAAAAATTGGTTTCCAGGTTCAGCAGCAGGACAAAAGAAACCCAAATGAGCGAACAGAGAAAGGCAGAAAAAGTTGCATGACAAATGAACTCCACACACACCTCTTATTTTTTAAGTTCAGCAAAGAACCATTTCACACCAAGTGAATTATTTTGTTCATCTGAAAATGGATGTGTATTTTCAGGGCAATTTCTGTGATTTGGTTTGCTTTCTTGTTTTGTTTTGAGCATAATGGAGTTCATATTCTCTCCTCCTGTGCTCAAATTACAGAGATTAAGGCAACCACCTAAGTGTTGGTGAGCAGGTTTCAAAATCTGTATTCTACATCTGCTTGACTCAAAAGTATGGATACTCTGCAAATGAGTTTGTTGGTGTTGCAGATAAGATTCACTTTGGCTGGAGGGATTCTGCAACCTATACTAATATTTTTACTTGAGGGTAAATCTAGATGTCCTTCTACTATCTTAAAGACCATATCTGCAAGAAGGACATGAACAAGATTTTCTTTCCCATTCTGTGGCCAAGGAATCAAAGAAATGTTAAAGCATTTAAGAATGCTTTAAAGAATGCAAAATTCAATGACTTTTTACTTGTTTGCCAGGAATTTGTTTGCCAGGGATTTACCACTAAAATCAGTGATGTAAATTCAAACACAGAGTCTGAATGTAAAGGAGAGCAGATTTTTTTCTAAATTGAGCACAAGACTGGTATTCAGACTCAGTCTGGAGAACATCTCCTCCTTTGGAAATTGAATTATATCTTCTAATCCATTTTGTTTATGTTCTATAATGTACAGTATGATACATATGTTTGGTGAAATGTTTCTTGAAGCAAAATTAAAAGGCATTGCTGTGTGAAACAATCACACACTGGCTGAAAGATAGCCAACAAAAGTGAAACAACTCTCTGTTTCTAAAATTGAAGGTACTAACCACTTGCTACAGGGTAAGGGTATCATACAACTGTGCTACCATTATGGAAAGTAGAACAATGCAAGATATAGTGTTAACCTGCAGCTACATGGAGCATTTCCAAATCAGCTCCAGTACTCTTCTAATATTGCCTTTTTAGCAGTGTTCTGGATTTGCAAGTGCCAGTTTCCATTCATAAACAACAGAAGTATGATAATTTAACTTTTTAAAGCCACCTATATGACAAAGTTAAGTAAATTGACAGGTAGACTGGTCAGAAAATGTACTTCTTCTAGTCCTTTCTGCTATTCATGGTGCTGTGGTTGGGCCAAGTTACCTAAAAACTTCCTTTCCTATAAGTATTGTAATAACCAGGAGAGGATGGATTCAAGACCAGTAGTTCATTCCCATGAGATTAAGAACTGTTTGGATGCTCTATGCCCACCAGACCCATCATTACCTTAAGGAATAGTGGTATCATAGATGTTGGAGGAAAAATGTGTAAGCATCTGAAATGAAAAGGTGAAGGCAGTGATATAGCTGTCCACAATTCAGAGTTAAATGTTTGTTTTCCTACACTGCTTTATCTGCTAGCAGTAGGGCACACAGGAAAGTTTCAGCTGAAAGACTCACACGCAAATTAAAAAAAAAAAAAAGTAGCAGATTTCACAATCTAGTAAAAACCTTGGAGCAGAAAACAAGTTGTAGTAAACTTTATATTTAAGAAGTATGTTGAACCTAGATACTAATTTTCCAAGTGAGAAAAAAAGGAGTTGGTTTAGCAGCTGATTAAAAGTTCTCAAATAAAAGTTCATCAGTCAGAAATCTGGAAGCCAAATAGGAATACAGTGGACTTTTTTTAGTTTATAGCAAAATGGGTCCAAAAACAATTTCTAGAAGACTTTCTGAATACATACAAAATCTGAAATGAAGAAAGAGGCAGGTTTTAATCCATGTCTGACATGGAGTAGAACAAGAAAATATAGACTAAAAAAAAACCACAAAAGGAAGCAGAGGTATTCTGTTACAGAAATAATTACTTTTTCTTTCTCTACTATAGAGCACTAGACTGTCCTCCAAATTAAAGTGAACCTCTGAAATTGCTTAATTCATTCATAATATAACAACATGTGTCCTACATCTCTCATAAAGGAAAGCTTGAATCCACAGATTATTGATGAGAGAAGATTGAAAATTTTCCATTTTCATGGAAAATGTTTGTGCAGACTCCTAGAATAAAGGAATATGAGTATACTGTCTTTCACAGACAGACTTATTATCATGCAAAGACTACACTCAACATGAGTTAGGCTTTTGGAACACCAAGGCAAAATCTGTAATGTAGTTAGCAATTAGAAGCACTTAACAGACCCTAGCACAGATTCCCACTTAGTATAGCATTTTCCATCCTATTTCTTTTCCTAAAAAACTGCTTCTTTATTTTTCAGAATGGAGACAAGATAATCCTTGTCTCCCTTGTTTCATAAGGGAAACAAACAAGACTGAAGAATTTAAATCACAGCATTGATAACATTGGATTGCCTTTTATACAGAAGCTGATTCTTCTGCAGTACACTCCATTAATTATGTTTACCACACTTACAGTTATTTTCTTATAATCATTCCTCAAGTCCATACTGTTTATTAGTTTTATGACTCTGCAGATTATATGTTCTTTTAACACAATTCTGGTTCTTATGTAACTCTTTACAAATTTATTAAAAGAAAAAAAAAATATAAGCCATTCAGATAGCTTACCCCATTTATTGGAAAGGAATGGCCATAACATGGAATTTCTTTGGTGCAGTACACTTGCAGAGATACAGATATATCATAGTCTAAGTCTCAACAGCTAAAGCCTTGAGGGCAAAATGCTCTGAATTGCCTGGTAAATTCATGTGTGATAGACTGAGAGGCTAAGTCCAGAAGTTTCAATATCAAATAGTGGAAGATATACAGAAGGCAAAAAATTCATTTATCAATAATCAGCTGGTTATGTTGTATGCCTACCTATGTACTCCTGCCTGGATTAAGTCTAGACATAAATCTTTCCTTACCTCTTCTTTTATCATCTAGGTAAAACTGCATTTTATATCTTGGATGTTGTGTTGTACTTCAGAAAGCCGGACCTCAGTTTTTTGTGCTAGTGAAAACCTCTTTGAAAGTAAAGTCCTTTCGTATAACTGTCTAGTAACTTTACTTCAACTATTCAGGTTTATTTTTAAAGACAACTTCCAACAGTTTGATTATAAGTTTTTATAAGAACAACCTCGTGTTCACAGATGAAAATATCTCTTCACAACTCATTTTGGAGATCCTAAACCTCTGTTTCCTCAGAGACCTGATTTGCATCATAACATCCTTACGCATGGCATGAACATCTAAGGTTTTAATGCAATCTTTACCTATATGCATGCACTTAGGTATGTGATACGTATTTTACCGAAATATAGCCAGCTGTAGCCTGAAAAGCAGCAGCTAAGAGAAAGCATGTGGAAGACATACAGAGTCACTGAGAAGGATGGGTGAGAGAGATGGCAAGTGTTTAGAACAGCATAATTCAGAAATTATCCAAAAAAAGACCAACTTTTTGTGTTTGGCTGATCCAAATTAGATTTTCAGCTACTGCTCATCTCACTGGAGAACGTCACAACAGGCAGAGTAAGAAAAAACACAGAAAAAGAGGTTAAAAAATGTTCATCATGTCTTTCTGTTTACATGAGATGTCTGTGAAGACAAAACTATTTTTCTAGCCCATATCATAACCAGACATGAAAGCAAACAAAAATATCAACAAGATTAACCATATGACTATAATTTTAAATCTGATGATAACTCAGCATTGTTTTATAGGTATTGAGCCATCCTTGATGCCTGTTTTAGCTTACATTAGGCTACATCTATCCTGCTGTAACATCTAAGTATTACAAGACTGGTTTTTCAGGTAATAGCACCAGAACTTGTGACAAATCCCACAGATTCGGAATAAAAGATCCCACAGAAAAGACAGAAATATTTTGATATCAAGTATCATTTAAGCATGTTGGAACCCACAAGCCCCATTCCATCATGTTGAACTTAACAGGAATATTAAACTGTTTATATTTAAGCATGTTGAGGTTTAGCTTCAATCCACCAGCCCTACAACAGACGCTCTTTGTTGACCCCTCTTTCCCACCCCCAAATGGAGGAAGAGAAAGAGTGTAAGGGAGGGAGACTTAAGGCCCCCTCCCCTCCCAAATGGTAGAGGAAGGGAATGAGAGAGAAGCTTCCAGATTAGAAAAGAAAACTAAAACAGCTTTAATGAGAATAATAGTAAAAAAATGGGATATATACAAATATATACAAAACCAGTATCAAACCCAGCCTCCCCTGATGGCAATTGCATCATAGCCACCACAGAGGCTGTGGAGCAGGCACCAGAGAAGTCCCAGACAGGGTTCAACAGGAGACGAGAACCTGGTTCAGGAGCTGGGTTCAGGAATACACAAATTGGGATCAAAGGCATGAGACGGTCCGAGAAGGGAAGAAGGCCCCGAGGGAAGCGAAGGCCAGGGGAAGGATTGATGAGAAGGAAAGAGAGCAAAGGGCAAAAAAGGATCAAAACCCTTGTGATCCCTCAGCTTTATACTGAATATGTTGTATATGGGATGGAATACCTCGTTGGTCAGTTTAGGGTCACCTGTGCTGGCTGCTCCGCCCCACATGTGCAGCCTTTCCCTTTCTGCACCCCCCGATGTGGTACACAAGAGTCAGCGGTGACCTTGGTCTGCACACCAATCCTTGGTAGTAACTCTAAACATCAAGCGTTATCACTGCTAGAAGTAGACACTGTCTGAAAAAACATGCTGTTAGCTTCAGAGAGTGCAGTTAGTTGGCAGAGACTTAGCTGAAAAGTAAAATCACTGAACAGAATTGGTTTGGTTCTAACTCAAACCAGGACAAAGCACAATAAGGCTGCAAGACAAGATCTTGCTCTTCTTCCTCCTCATTTTGATACTCAAAGAGAAAAAATTTGTTTTATATCCATTTTACATTATTCTCCGAAACATCCAGAAGTCCTTTGGTAGTTCTCTCTGCCAACTTTACATTGGATGATTAAGCATTCATAAGTTCACAAAGACTCCACCCAAAACTGGTAACAAAGAAAAGTCTTCAACTTAGGTCTCCAAAGGGCAAGAAAGTGTCCAGATCTTAGCTTCTAATAACCCTAGATTGTCTGTTCTCTGTCCAGAATTAAATGCGAAAGAAAGATCTTCTACATTTGAAAAAGGATTTCCATTTCCTCTCCTTCCCGTTAGGATTTTTATCTTTCTCTCAGCTCAGAAATGAAGTTGTCTCATGTAAACCTAATTGGGGAAAAAAAAAATCCATTGAGATATGTGGGGTTTGTGTGACGTATTTTTTTTCACATCTAAGAGAGAGGTCTTTTAAAGTGATTGAGGAACAATCATTTCAATGTGGTATCACTTCTTCAGCAAATACCCCCGAAACTGAGCCATGATCACAAACTCTTCTGTTAGATCCAACACATTCTCTATTAAGAAAAAATTAATCCTATTATAGAGAAAGAATTGTTCCTTTCTGGTAGTTTCAGCACTTACCCAGAAGGGGTCTAGATGCAGCAGGCTAGTGAGAGCAGCCATGAACTCCACCCTGAAGCCAAGAAGTTAATGCAAATGTGTGGTGGGCTAGCCTTAGCTTAGCACCAGGTGCCCACCCAACCTCTCTATCACCTCCCCCCACACACATTTCCTCAGCAGGGCAAGAGGGAAGAGAATAAGATAGGAAAAAATCCTCATCAGTCAAGACAAAAACAGTCTAAGGAAAACAAAAACAGTTTAAGGAAAACAAAAACAAAGTTAAGCAAAGGCTGCACATGGAAGTGAAGAAGACAAAGATTTATTCTCTAGTTCCCATCAGCAAGCAATGTCTAGCCCCTTCCCAGGAATGCTGGAAAGAGCCTTGGTGCTGCGCAAGCACTTCTCAGCAATAGTCACAACACAGGTGTGTTATCAACATGACCTAACGCCCAACACAGAGCACCGCACCATGAGGGCTGCCATGGGGAAAATCAACCCCAGCTCAGCCAGACCCAATACAGAATGGAACCAAATTGATACATTTCTGTAAGACACATAATAAATGAAAGATTTCTGGACAGTGCTATCCAGTACAGCAATGCACTTGTGGTAACATTCCGAAACCATGCTGTAGGCCACTTCACATACTCAAAAATAAGTGATTGCCTTTCATAGGATCATTGAATTGTTAGGGTTGGAAGGGATCTTAAAGATCATCCATTTCCAACCCCCCTTCCATGGGCAGGGACACCTCCCATTAGATCAGGTTGCTCAGAGCCCCATCCAGCTTGGCCTTAAAAACTTCCAGGGATGGGGCTTCCACCACCTCTCTGGGCAACCTGTTCCAGTGTCTCACCATCCTCATGGTGAAGAACTTCCTCGTAACATCTAATCTGAATCTACCCACCTCTAGTTTTGATCCATTTTCCCTAGTCCTACCACTGGCCAACATCCTAAAAAGTCCCTCACCAACTTTCTTGAAGGCCCCCTTAAGATATTGGAAGGCCACAATAAGGTCTCCTTGGAGCCTTCTCTTCTCCAGACTGAATAACCCCAGCTCTCTCAGTCTGTCTTCACAGGAAAGGTGCTCCAGCCCTCTGATCATCCTCATGGCCTTCTTTGGACACATTCCAGCACATCCACATCTTTCTTGTAAGAGGGGCTCCAGAACTGGACACAGTACTCCAGGTGAGGTCACACAAGAGTGGAGTAGAGGGAGAGAATCACCTCACTCAATCTACTGGCCATGCTTCTCTTGAAGCAACCCAGGATACGATTGGCTTTCTGGGCTCCAGGTATACACTGGTGGCTCATGTTGAGCTTCTCATCCACCAGTACCGCCAAGTCCTTTTCTTCTGGGCTGCTCTCAAGCCAGTCACTGCTCAGTCTGTATCAGTGCTTGGTATTGCCCCGACCCAGGTGCAGAACCTTGCACTTGGTCTTGTTGAACTTCATGAGGTTGGCATGGGCCCACCTCTCCAGCCTGTCAAGGTCCCTCTGGATGACATCCGTTACCTTCAGAGTGTCAGCTGCACCACACAGCTTGGTATTGTCAGAAAACTTGCTGAGGGTGCACCCAATGCCACTGTCCATGTCGCCGACAAAGATGTTAAACCAGACCAGTACCACTACTGATCCTTAAGGTATTCGACTCTTCGCTGGCTTCCACTTGGACATGGACCCATTGACAGCCACTCTTTGGGTGCGGCCGTCAAGCCAGTTCTTTATCCACCGAGTTGTCCATCCACTGAACTCATATTTTACCAGCTTGGAGACCAGGATGTTGTGCGGGACAGTGTCAAAGGCTTTGCTCAGGTTCAGGTAAATGACGTCAGTCAAGTTGATAAAAACTCAGACACCAAGTATATACTTCATGCCATTAATTCTTGTTCCTATTCTTTTTCTTTCTCTGCACCACATTAATTTACACATCAGCATTACAGTGGTTCCCTAGAGGTAGGCAGCTTACACTCCAGCTTACAATGTTTTGTTAGCAATGTGCTTCTTTGCTCAATTTTATTTGCATCTGACTGCCTCCTTGTCAAATGTCTGTTCACATTTTTTATTGTTTGAATTTTGCTACTTTATTTACTTCAAGGTTTTGAGCCATAGGGATAATCTCGCAAAATGTTTGTTTTATGACATTCTCACTTCATTGTATTAAATGCCAGAAACTGCATTTAAAACAAAATTAGCCATATGACAAACTCACATAGAGACTTGCAAGTTGACAAATTTTACAGAGGGGCATAGTACAGAGAGGAAGGATCCTCCAGTTACACCCTCAGGAATATTCTTGCTGAAATGATATATTGTAATGCGGTGGTTGATATCAGAGGTATCCTGCTTCTCTAAATATGTTAGGTACTTAAGCAAATACCTGTACACCCCTAAAAGGATCCATGTTCGATTTCTGCATTGATATATAGTTCTTGTAACTAGAACTTCAGAATCATCATAAAGCATATAAGAGACAGATCTAAATAAGGTTCCCATATGACTTCTTCCAACAGAAGTCCTTCTGACTTCTGCTTCTGATGTAGAAAATTTTAAAGAAATAAATTACACTCCTTCTTGCACACAGTTATTTAATTTATCTCATAGCATAGCATATATGTGTATTTCCTTGACTTTTGTTTCCACAGCTACATCACTTTGGAAGGATGGTGTTCTGGACGAGAGCTGCATGGTGATCTTATTTATCTACCATGTAGAGACAAAATTGCCTAGAGATTGTTAGAATAACTGATGTAGAAATCAGATAAGAGACATTCCTTCGTTCCAGGAAACATATACATTTGCTTGGTTTTCATCTGTTGTTATCCTGTGCTCCTCAAACAAGGAGTACAATTCAGTTATTGACATCCTATTAAGGTCAACTATGAGGGAGCGTAAGTGTTCTGTCTCAAGAATTCTGTTTAATTGACTGATAAATCTTGAAGGGACAAAAGGAATTTTGCACAAACATAAATCTGCTTTTTCAGTAGCAAACTTCCATCTATAAATAAAGCTACATTGTTTACAAATTAAGGAATAAAGCTAGACCTAGCTTTAGCTGGAAACTTTAGATAAGTTTGGAGTTGATTTCTTAACCTATCACTTAAAATAGGGCTCAGAAATGTTTATAGTTGAGAGAGCAGGACTACACACATCTGTTATGGAATCAATGGTGATGAATAAGATCATAAGCCTTCCAACTCTCAGAAACAGATTTTCTTTTAATTAGATAAATAGAGATATGCCTGAAGGTTTTGCATGTCTTTTCTACACTATATTACTTCCTAACAGTTCTTTTGCCAGCTTAATGTTGGAGGATTCTACACTATTCCCATAATGGCCAGCTACCAGAAAGTTACATTGGTGACATGGCATCCTAGAAAGACCAGCGCAAATGCTTTGGACATATTCCTAGTCTGCTTCCATTCAAACCAAGGATTAAATTCCCCATGGCAGAAGAAATGAGCTCTAGCAGAGCATTTTAGAAGTTGAGTTTTTAGAAATTATTTTGTTTAAAAAGTCATTCAAAATGCAAGGAGGATAATAATTTTGTTTCATCAGAAAAACATAACTAAGGAAAGTGATTTAAAGGAGGCTCTGGTCAATGGCAACTGAGAGACCGAATTCAAGTGCTGTATGTTGTTCTGTGCATATTAGTATGTTTACACTGGTTGAACTATCATAACTCAAAAGCTTCCAGTAAAAGGCTACTAAGATTAGAACGGAAGAAATATGGATGTTTTCCAAAATTAGAAGGCAACAGGACTTCTAAGAAAGCAATTTACATCTGTCCTCATCAAGGCCTAGAGCTAAAGGAGGGAGAAATTTTTGTCAACATCAAAACAAACTTTAACCTCTTATGGGGAATGTATTAAAGAAGATAGAAAAATAGCTTTGACTAGTGTTAATTCTCTCTTCTAATGCACTTCAGATATGGAAAGCATATGCAAAGGATATAGGAATCTGGAAAATTAAGTTGCTTTATAGACTGAAATTATCCTGTATCAGTGGCCTGACAACATTGTTTCTATTTTCTTTTCTCTTTCTTATTCTCTTCCCTTTTGCTTTTCCCAATCCAGACTGAAACGAACATTATACTTGAAATCTCAGTGTGACATATTCATAGCAAACCAATTTAGACAGAGCAGCAAACGAAAAGCCAAAGAGAAAATGGCATACAAATAGAAAGGCTCACTTTTTAATGAGAAGATTGCAGGTCACACATGAAGCAGGTATAAATCAGTACCAAGAGCTAACATTTCTATTTCTGTAAACTACTCAGCATTTCTGAGGGTTTATAAAAAACTGCTTGAACTTTGTCTCAGTGCATTGTTGTCAATGGTAGACTGGAAACTATTTGCTATTTTGACACAAGGAAAGAGGAAAACAACATGTATTAAGATGGATAAGCACATTAGTGTTGAAATGTCAGAACCTATTAATAGACATGTTAAACAACAGCATTTTTTCAGATAGCAACTGCTATAGCAATTGTTTAATGAAGCTTATCCCTTGTGTCACTCAATGCAGTCATTACAACCCTCTTGTGCCTTCAACTGCACAGTCATAAATGTTTCCTGGTTAGTCTGGTTCATTTGCAGGGAAAGAACACATACCATTATCATGTGAAAAATAAACCTATTGCTTATGATCAATAACCTCGAAAGCATCACAAATTCAAAACTGTAACTTAGTGGAGTCTGTTTATAAACCCAGACATTGAGTCTATGTCTAAGCTTTAGTGAATCAGGGTGGGTAGCAAAAGGCACAGGTGGATACAAACATAAAATGCCTCCAGAATAACAAAACAGGGCTCAGAACCTGAATGTTACACATGCAAACACCCATAGCCAGAGAGAAAAAAAGGAATGTAGTGTGCATTCACAGGTCTGCACCATCACAGAAACATAGCAGGATAGCTTTCACGACCAGAATGACAAGGAGGGGGTGATCCATTATGTGAAGGAGCAGTTGGAGAGTGTGGAGGTCCTCTGTGGAATGCACAACAGATGAGTCAAAGCTAATGGATGAGAGCCAGAGAAGAGTGCAGAAAAAGAGGTGACACTTAGGGGGCTGTTACCAACAACCTTGTGGGGAAAGAGGATGAAGCTTCTTTAAGCAATATGACGAAGCCTCTAATCACTGCCTCTGGTTCTCCTCAGGATCTTGAACCTCCCTCACATCAGCTCCCTCACATGACAAGACATGAGCCATCCAAGGGATTTCTGAATGGTATTAGGGATAAGAGACAGATATTGGATGGACCAGCCTAAGGATGACGTAGCCCTGGATCTGCTGCTTGCTAACAAGGAAGAAGCAGCCAGAGCAGTGATAACCAACAGCAACCTTGACTGTATGGAGCCTGAAACAGAAGTGTTCAAAATATTGTGGGGATTGTGGAAGGTAAGTGGTTGAGTTCCAGGACCTCAGGTGAACAGTGTTAGGCTTGCTCAGAGAATTAACAGGTGGGATCCCATGGGAGGCATCCCTGGAAGGCAAAGGAGCTCAGGAAAGTTAGTAGACTTTTAAGGATGGCATCCTCCAGGCACACAAACTGTCCACTTTGATGCCCAGGAAAACAAGTAAACATATTAACATATCAGCAGGAAACTCATGGCATCTCTCCAGTTCAAAAAGGCATGGAAGGAAGCAGGGACAGGCTACAAAGAGTGAATTCTCATTGTCTGAGAATGCAGGAGTGGTGTCAGGAAAGTCACAGCTCATCTGGAGACTTGCAGTGCATGTCAAGAGTAACAAGAGGAGTGTCTCTGACTACATTAATAATAAAAGGGTGAACAAGGAAAAATCTGGGCCCATTGCTGAAAGGAGCAAGTATTTTGGTGACTGTAGATGCAGGCAGGGCCTAACTATGCTGACCTCTGTGCTTAGTGAAAGGGTTCAAAGGGGAGAAGAAGGACCAGAGGTGGATGTGGGTAGAGTCAGCCCTCAGTTGTGAGAACTCAACTTATGCTGGTCCATTTGTCCCAATAGGCCATAGCCACTGTGCTGACATCTGTTTGATGTCTTTGAAATGTCATTCTCTGTCATTCTTTGAAAGATCATGAAAGCTGGAAGAGATTTTCAAAGATCAGAGGAGAACAGTTAATCATACCCACCTTCAAAAAAAGCAAAGAACTACAGGCCAGGCCAGTCTCACATTGACCCTTAGTAAAATCATGGATTGAGTCCTCCTGAAGCACATTTCTAGGTACATGGAGGAGTAGAAGTAGTATGAGAACAGTCAGCATGAATTTACCAAAGGTGAATAATGCTTGCACAGTGTGATGGAAGGAGAGCAATGGATATTATTCACCCTGACTTCAGCAAGGATGGTCAACACTGCGAAGTAATAAAACATCTTACTAAATTAGGGTGTTACAGTCTGGATGAGTGGACAACCAGCCAGGTGAAAAACTGATTGGATGAAAGAGGCTTATGGGGTAGCATTTAATGGGTTGTATTTACCTGGGGTCCAGTAACAAGTACAGACTACGGGGCTCTGTACTGAGGTCTGTTTAACATCTCCGTCACTGACTTGGAAAGAGGGAAGAGTCTTTGCAGATGACAGCAACCAGGGGGGTCAGTTGACTCATGCGATGGCAGGGCCAGGGACAGTGAAAGCAGGGCCCAGGGCAGCAAGCCAGGGGCAGATAGGGGTGGTGTCTTATGCTCAGCACCATTAGGCCTCATCCAGGCGCTATATTCCATCTGGTGTCCTGGACACAAGAGACATCAAGCAAGCAGAGGGCATCAGAGGAAGCCACTGGGATGGCAGGCCTGGAGCACTTGCCCTGCAAGGAGGGGGTTGCAATGTCAGGGCTGGTTCAGACTGCAGCAGAGGTGGCTTTGCAGCACCTAACAACACCCCACCACCTGTGTAGTGGGGATTAAGGGGGCAGGAATGGGACCTTCATAATGGTACCTGGTAGGAAGGCAAGAGACAGCAGCATCAGCAGAAACTAGAGACACTCAGACTGGACATAAAGAGAATGCTTTCTGCCGTGAAAACTGGCAGTTAGTGGAGCAGGTTGCTCAACCTGAGAGTTTCTCAAGGGATGATTAAACAGAAACTTGAGTAACCTTGTTTGGTCAGCATCAGCACCTGACTCTGCTTTCAGAAGGCAGTTGAAAAACTTTTCCAAGGACCTTTCCAACATGCATTATGCTATGATCCTATGACTATACTGAGTAAGCAACTCACCAACACACCACAGAAAAGGCTTAATAATTTTGTAACTTCAGGAATTCCTCTCCAAAAAAGAGTAAGCCAACTGCTAGTTGTTTATCCTTTCTAGGAAATCTGCATATCAAGAGCCTACTATTTCACCTCTCACTGAAAGTAAAACCACAGATTCTTGGGTAAATCCTGAGAATGGAGGTGTGAGACACATCACCAATTGCTCTATTAATACCTTACCATTATCCAGACCCACAGTCGCTGGGGTGCCCTGGTTGCAGTGAAGGTTTGGAGAACCTTTTCCCGGGCAATTGCGAAGTCCTTGAAGTGTGTCCACTTGTAGGTGAGGCTTCCGAAGTTTGCTGCAAGCAGGACCAGCTTTTATACTTTTGAATAAACAACTCCAGTTACATAAGAAACCCTAAAAATAACTTCTAAAGCAGAACATCTGGCATCTTTCCTCTTTATCGGGTTCCATCCAAGGTCGGCCAAGCCTGGGAAGTAACTCAAAAAGGTGGTATCTCTGTCTGGTTTGGTTTTAATCACACATTTCTCAGGACAGCTGGGTGTCTGTTCTCACAGCTAATCAGCTAGTTTCCTAGCAGAGAAAAATCCTCTGCTGATTTTCTGTCACAAAAAACACACAGTCTGGTTGCGAGAATCATCCATATGTCAACTTTAATTCAAGGCCCATTTTTCAGGCCCCAGCACTTCAGATGTGCGTTCCTGCTCAGATTCAGTTATTTCTATGTCTCTATTTGTTGGTGCATGCGCAACTAGAGGCAAAACTACACCTCTTGTTGCAAGCCAGTAAACATGAGTTTTGGCATGACTAAGGTTTGTACTGCCAGGACAGGGTCTCAGGATACTTCTGCTCTTGTCTTGACCTGAGGTGTTTTAGCTTTTTTAACTGAGATAGCAGGTGACAAACAGTCAACTAACTGTGAACCAGATTTAGTTTAGTTATTACTTGGTTTATAAGGGTAATATCTAGTTGTTCTGTGTGGATGGAACTGCAGACTAAAATGTCACCTGGAAGAGGGCAAAGATGGAACCAGAGGGCTCAGCCTTTAAGCACAGATCACAGTAGTCACCAAACGGGTATAGTCTCATGCTTTTCAGGTAATGGCAGTTTTGTAAATGATAAATAGGTACAGAAAGTTTGAACTGGGAACCAAGAGAAAAAAATGCAAAACAAACCAAGCAAACAAAAAGAAGAAAATGATAAAAATAAACACTAGTCCCAATACTAACAATAAAGAAGTGTCTATCATTAAATCACAGTGAGGAACCCAGGATCATGACAACTTAGAACAACCCTCAGTTCACAGTTCCACCACTTAACATTGCACCTGCGGATGTCTATATCTTAGAGAGTGTTTGAAGGGAAAGCAAAGCATCAGAGAAAAGGGCTACATTCTAAGAGTTTTCCTTATAATGGTTCTAATCATACTGTTACTATTGAGATTTATTTTCTATTAGATAGATAACTTAGCCTTCAAATATCTATATTTTTGCTCGAGCCCAGCTGTATTGTCCTTTCAGCACATATAGGGGGTTCTTAAAGTCACCCATGAGAAGCAGGGCCTTAGAATATAAGGCTTACAGTTATTTGAAGAAGACACCGTGTACTTCTACCTGATCAAGAGGTCTCCATTGGTGTGCCCAAGAACATTTACCCAAAAGCTCTTAACTGAATCCTGACCCATCCCAGGGCAGCTCCATACAGTTAAAATACTCTCTATCATAGAGGGTCATTCCCCCCCACCACCTTCCCAGAGTGTCGTTCCTAAGAAAGCTTTATCCTTTCATTCCAGGACTGCAGTTGTGAGCTTTCACCCCATTTGATTTCAGGGAGATCAAGGCCCTATAACTGTAGAAAGAATTCTCACTTCTCCCGTTCATTCATTGTTCTGGGTGCTTTGTGCAGGAACATTTCAAGCCCACACCCAAGCAAGCTGTTTTCCCAGAAGAAGCTTGAGAGCCTTTTCCATAACACTATTCTGCAGGCATCTCCTTCTTTAAATGCCTCTGCTTGAGGGGGTTCCACTTCATCTCCTTTTTGTTGATTGCTAGGTCTTTTCTATTACCTTCACTCTGGACACTGGGCTTATCCATTCTATCCTCAGATTCCTTCATTTTCTTCATGAAATCATTCCCTCTCCTGTTATTTCTAGTTTAAAGCTCTGCTCTACCCAGCTGGCCACGCTGTTGGTGAAGATACACCACAGCAGGGAAAACAGTATGAATACTACATTTGACTTAGTTTCATTCAAAGGCATCTGCATTCAGAGGTCATTTTGTGCCATGCATTTACATTCATACTTTGTCACCTTTAGCTGCCACAAAGCCTCTTTTAAGTTGCTAAAACTTCAATAACACACTTGAAGCTGAAATTATTTGCTACACAGGTGTAGCCTCCAAAATGCTCACAAAGGCAGTTAAAGCAGAATTCAGTTAGGTATATAGGAAATTTCCAAGCAGCACAAATCTTTGAGATTAAATGACATATGTGGAAAGCTTGCAGGTGTTGAATCTTTTAGCCAGGTCTGCCCAGATACATGTTGCAGTACCTGGAAACAGAATAACAGCAATGGCACCAACAGCAAAAGTAAAAATATTCCTGTTTAGGAAAAAGAAAGTGGAGAAAAGAAAGGATGAGCTGGCTGAAAATGCGTTGGCGTGTGTTTGGTGACATCCTTCCCTTTCACTGATGCATTTGCAAATGTGTTTCCTGGCCAAATTTATAATGAGGAAAAGCTAGAGAAGTAATAACAACTGATGAAGTGTCTAAGTTAAAGAGTAAGGAACGTCTCAGGTCTTAATTTCCCACAGTCAGTACGTCCGGCAGTCCTCTGGACTTCTTTTTCTTTCATTGCTACCACTAAAACCAGAATGTTTTAAGGGAAGAACCTTACATACAGTGAGCTTCTCTTATAAGAATGTCCATGGTTATCTGGAAACACAAATGAGAAAGCAAAATATACCAAGCATTCTGTCAGGTTTAAACTAACAGAGAGATTATTCCATTTCTTCCAGAAAATAAATATTATTGTCCTGTAAATATGTCCCACATCCAGCCAGGAGATATTCATCTTTACCATGGAGTCACATTGCACCTTGATCCCTTTGTAAGGTTTTTACAAAATGCATCTTTTTTTTTCTCAGAGAAATGTGAAAAGTGGGATTGAGGAAATACAAGTTAACATTTCTGGATTTCTTTCCCACTTCTGTCATGAAGATTGTAAAAATTACTTTCATCTATTAGAATACCCTAGATTGTTTAACTGCATTTTGAAAAAAAGTACTCCAGCTGTGAGATGTCTGTGCTTTAAGTTTGTTTCACGAACATGTCGTCTAACAGGTTGGAAGCAGCCAGTGGCTTAAAACAAGAATAAAAAGGGGGATCTAGCTGCAGCTTTGTTATAGACATCACCCAAGGAACAGGCTGAGTCATCACATCCACCAGCTCTGCTAGGAGGTGGACACACACCATGACAATTCTTTATTGCCCTTTCTCCTAGGCTGCCACATCACCTGGCTAGCTCCAAGGGCTAGATCTCCTACAGCTGTGGTTATATCTTCTTCCATAGAGACTGTTATTCCACCTCTTTAGGAATTGTAATTCACATAATAATGGAAAGTACTCCTATTTGGGTAGAGGAAATGTATTCCAGCAAATAATACATTTGCAAAAAGAACAACAACAACAACAAACCTACAAAAAAACCCCACAAATAAATTTTTCACTCAATAAGCTGTCAGTTCAAGGAAGAGTTAGACTCTAAGGTTTAGTCTATGAATATTTTGGTTTTCAGGGTTTTTTTTTTCAGATGGAAGAAGTGGTATGTTTGAACCAAAACTGTGCCTTTGATTCACCTACCAAACTAATACTAGAAACAAAAAGAGATTTGCACATAATTTCTTTTGTTATTCCTTGACATAATAACATAATTACAGTCTTCCCATGCCTATGATTTCCTAGTCAAGTAATGCAGGAAATAATTACTCTACAAATACAAACCATGAGTATCCAGTTTCTTTGCTGGTAATCCTCTGACAGGGTAAAGCATTTACCAATAGCTGAAGGTCAAGCAATATGGTAGTGTCAGACTGTTTTACTTTGCTCTGATGACAACCTTTTAAAAATACTGCTAGTGGCACTGTAATGATTTCTTATTAAACAGGCCATAATTCAGCATAATGTCTCTGTCTTGAGATTTTCTTGTTTAATTAATTTGCTATGCCTCTTACTTATAATTTGAATATTGTTGTACATTGTTCTGTGGCTCAATGTCCAGATGGAAAATGGTGACAAGTGGTGTCCCTCAGGAGTCCATACTGGGACCAGTGTTGTTTAATATCTTCATTAATTATATTGACAGTGGCATTGAGGGCACCCTCAGCAAATTTGCAGATGATACTAAGCTGGGGGGTGCAGTTGATATGCCAGAGGGATGGGATGCCATCCAGATGGACCTGGACAGAGATGAGCCTAGTGGGACCAGGTGAACCTCATGAAGTTCAACAAGGTCAAGTGCAGGGTCCTGCACCTGGGCCAGGACAATCAGTGCTATCAACATAGGCTGGGAGAGGACATGCTGGAGAGCAGCCCTGTGGAAAAAGACTTGAGGGTACTAGTGGGTGAAAAGCTGGACATGAGCCACAATGCACAACGGCAGCCCAGAAGGCCAATCACATCCTGGGCTGCATCAAAAGAGTAGTTCAAAAAACAACAGGAAAAAAGATAATAGTATATTTTTTACTGTGGAACAAGCAGCACAGCAGCTAGTCGCTTGGAGACTGCTACCTGAACAACATAAAAGTCTATCAATGGAAAAGGGCGAATAAATGCAACTCTCACAAGAAAGTTGTCATTAATGAAACTGAAACAAGCATCTTGATATAATCTTACACCTTTAAAAAGAATTTTCTTAAGCTCAAAAGTTACTGGTCACAGATCAGTTCTTCTAAACAAGTATGAACAAAAAACCTCTCTTTAAAGTATGTATCTGTCCTGGTTTGAGTTAGAACCAAACCAATTCTGTTCAGTGATTTTACTTTTCAGCAAAGTCTCTGCCAACTAACTGCACTCTCTGAAGCTAACAGCATGTTTTTTCAGACAGTGTCTGCTTCTAGCAGTGATAACGCTTGATGTTTAGAGTTACTACCAAGGATTGGTGTGCAGACCAAGGTCACCGCTGACTCTTGTGTACCACATTGAGAGGTGCAGAAAGGGAAAGGCTGCACATGTGGGGCGGAGCAGCCAGCACAGGTGACCCTAAACTGACCAACGAGGTATTCCATCCCATATACATCATATTCAGTATAAAGCTGAGGGATCACAAGGGTCTTGACCCTTCCACTGGCCTTCTTGTCTTCTGGACCCTTCCCTTCCCTTTGGTCTTTCTTCTTGGCCCTGCTTTTGATCCCAATTTGTGCATCCTGAACCCAGCTCCTGAACCAGGTTCTCGTCTCCTGTTGAGCCCTGTCTGGGACTTCTCTGGTGCCTGCTCCACAGCCTCTGTGGTGGCTATGATGCAATTGCCATCAGGGGGAGGTTGGGTTTGATACTGGTTTTGTATATATTTGTATATATCCCATTTTATTATCATTATCTTCATTAAAGCTGTTTTAGTTTTCTTTTCTAATCTGGAAGTCTCTTTCTCATTCCCTTTCTCTCCCACTTGGGAGGGGAGGGGGCCGTAAGTCTCTCTCTCTCTTATCCTCTTTCTCTTCCTTTCTGGGGGGGAAAAAGAGGGGTTAACAGAGAGCATCTGTTGTAGGTCTAGCTGACTGACCCTAAACCTCGACAGCATCGGTTAAGAACAACAAGCAGGACTGCATGAACTCTTACAAAGAAACAAGGGAAGGAACATTCTACAGTGGAGACCTGCTGCTTCTTTCCATACTGCATTCGAGTAAATGTATGCTGTATGAAATTTGTTGTGAGTAGGATACCCTGTGTGTAATTTATTACCTCTCTCAAGGAATATATTGCCAAATTTCCACAGTTGCCTCTGTTTGGTCCCAAAAGCAGTAATTGTAAACATTATTTACTCTTTTTTTTAATAGTCTTAAACCTAGAGAAAGAAGCTTTAGTTTTGAAGAAAAGAAAAACGTCCTGTTGAATTACTCCAGAAAGTTTTGCAAAGTGGTGATATAGAGCTTTCAATGGATAGAGAACTCAGTTACAAAGGCCTTGTCAGATGCCAGTTTTGCCTTCCTGCAGTAAAGGAACACAATCAGAGTGTTATAAAATTATTTTCCATTCCTGGATACAACACGAAGATGTGGGGCTAGGGGACAGGGTTCAGTGGTGGATGTGGTAGAGTTAGGTTAGTGGTTGGACTCAATGATCTTGAAGGTCTTTTCCAACCAGAATAATTCTGTGATTCAAAGCTGAAAAAGGCACAACTAGAGCCTGGGTACCTGGTGTGGAGAGAGCAAAGTTAATCAGTCACAAAAGTCCAAGTCACATACACCCTGTAGCTGCATGTCTGGAAGCATGAAACTCAGCACTGGACGAAGAGGCAAGTACTGGGCCAGGTGGCAACCATCGCTAGATGGATATCTGGTGTTATCTGGATGCCTGGAGGAGTGTGAGACGAGGTGGAGGCCTCGTGGTCCCAGTCCCCCATTTTTCTGCCCTGAAACAAAGGAGCCATTACCTCCACCATGCAGGTGTAAATTTACAGACTTTGTGACGTTAACATAAGCGATATGATTGTCTATAGTCATCCCCACCCACACGTATACCCTGGTGATGCAATGTGGAAATTTAAGTATAAATATCACCCCAATCACGGCCCAAAATTGGAGGACAGGACTCGGAACCACACCGATGACTGGACAAATTGAAGAATTCGCCCTCTCCACCCCTCCCCACTCGGGATGCCATGTCGGTAAGATTATTTACCTCAGCTCACTTTGAGTGATACACTTTTCCTCCCCAGGTGTATTTCACGTTTTTCCTCAGGTGCATTTCTGTGCTTCCCTGAGTGTATTTCACATTTCTCCTCAGGTGCATTTCTGTGCTTCCCTGAGTGTATTCTTGTTTTGTTTTCCCTTTTACCTTTTCATCGTGACCGTACTGTCTTGTGCTCCACTGTATTTCTGTTCACAGGCTGATCTATCAGCCAGGCTACCGGGCTTACAGTGGACAAATTGTTGTTTGTGTGTGTGTGTCAGTTTTAGTGTGTTGTTGTTATAATATCAGTTAACCTTAGTGTACCTGTAGCTCTTAATTTATCACCGGCAATCCAAAAGAACCTGCAAATGTTGCTGTAAATAAACAGTTACTATTTGTTTACCCGATTTGCATCTGTCGCATATTCGATGCCGGCCTCACAAGACCGGACTTATTCCCCCCGTTTTCGCAACACCTGGGTGACATGAAATTTCACAGAAGCTCTGATAGGTGCAGCTTTATATTGAATTGACACAGTGCTACTTTTCAGTACTTCATATTAATTATCAATTATACTCGATTAAGCATTCTATCAATCATTTCAATATCATGCATAAAACATAACTTTCTGCAACATCAAAATTTCTGAAAGAATGGAAGTTCCACTTCTTGATAATTTTATTTTGTTGTATCTTTTAGAAGACATCACACAATGTTACACACACTGAGCTCAGATTTTAAATTTTGTTAATAGATATCATCAGAGGGCATCTATAGCATCCAGCCACTTTTTGAATCACTATTGGTCTTTTCTCCAAAAACTATTGCCCAATATTCTTGAATGACTAAAAAGCCTGAAGGTAATGCTACAGGAGTGTTTGCTTGGGGTTTTTTGTGAGTGTTGCTAGGGACTGACAAGATAATTTCTCAGTATTTTTTTTCTGATTACACAGGTTAATATTTTCCCTTAACAATATCTAGGTAGATTCTGGCTCTAACACAGTATGAAGGTATTTTTGTTCCTTGAGTTTATGTACTGGTACATGTGACACATTTTGAAAAGTGAAAAGTAAATCTCACACTTGAACATCACTGATGGACTCTTCTTCATGGTTGATGAAGAACAAAATTACAAAACTCCCTAAATTGCCCTCGCTGGTCAGTGCAAAATTCCTGTGAAGACTTTCCGTAGTAGAAGACAGTTGCTGTACATCCTCAGTAAGTAATCTTAGGTGGAGGTATACTGATCTAATTCTAATTAGTAACTGAAGGGCTGGAAAGGACTTGTAGATTTCATCCAGACTAATGCTCATGCCCTCAGGCAGGATGCTGTATAAGCCAGTCATTCCAGAGAGGTGGCTGTAAGACCTGTGCGTTTCTTGTGGTGGAGATGACATATGCTTTTATTTCAGTACTTCATCACTTCTTACCATGGAGACTCTTCTTTCTTAAGGTCTAGTTTAAATGTCCCTTATTGCAATTTAATTTTTTTTTTCCCATCTCCTGCATGAACTACCTTCCCTTCCTTTTTGAAATGAACTTTTAATTGTGTCATGAAAGCTGTTATGCCCCTTTTCTCCAACGTCTAGATTTTCTTCTGTAATGTGCAAAACTTCAGCTCATTTCATTGCTCTCTGTAGGTCATGTTATCCAGATCCTTTATCATTTTCATTCCTTTCCTCCAAATGTTTTTTTGAGTTGTTTTTTGTTTGGATTTTTTTTTCTTTTGTTAATATTTCTGAATCAAATGTTATAGTTCACAAAGTGATGTTGCCAGTGAAGTGTAGGAAGCTTGAATCTATAATTCTGTGCAACACTGATATGGTAACACTCTATCCTGAACTCTCTTTTTTTCTGCTAACTGACTTTTGTAGAATGACCATTGATTTTTTACAGAACATGTGACTTTGTTTCCTAGGATTTTTGGCAGCTGTACCTCCCTTAAGTTTATATTTAAGTTTATTTTTATGTCTTTTATATAAAGCATTTCTATGGATTTCATTGTCCTCTATTTTAATTATTAGGGAATAAAAAAACCATTTGTTATTCCTTTGTGAGATTGTGGTCACTATTCTTAGAAGAAAAACTTTGTTAACCAAGTCTGTAAACGCAGAGAGATGCAAAACACCATAAAAAATCTTTTACAATAGTACATATAAACAGGAATGCAGAACCAAATAATTCCTAAATAGACAACCAAACATGATCTTAGCTTCTGTGTTCTCACCTAGAGAGCCTTAGCCTCTCTGAGCTTTTTTTTGGAGGAGCCTGTTCAGCCAAATGTTACTATGCTTTGTTCTCACTCTGAAAGGGCCTCTGATGTAGTTAATGAAGAATTAACTAGTAGTGAAAGTTTGTAAAATTAAAATCTGAAGCAAAAAATTGTAGCTTTTAAACTATTAATAACTCTAAAAACAGGGGAATACTTTGCCTGATTCAGTAAAACTCTTGACAGACACGCTAGACTAGAATGGAACTTCGAACCTGTTCTTCACTATGTTCTGCTTTGAACCATAGGGTGAATGCTTTCTTTACTTTTTGATGAGCGATGAAATGACAATGAACTATCTTTTGTACAGTACCTCTCATTCAGGAAAAAAAAACCTAAGTAATTAATCCATGTTTAACGACAATTCTCCCCATTTTATAGACATAAAAATGAGAACTGTGGATACCCTGAGAGAATTTTTCATTAGCCCTTCTCCTTACTTATCAAAAGATTTTTCTCCTTCACTTCCACATGCTAGAATTATCATGCTAAAATTACTGTTCATCTAGAAACACAGGATCTATGCTTGTACCGTTTGCACCATGAGGTCATAACCATCTCTTGTCAGTCCATCTTGGCACTGAAAAGCTGGAGGAGCAGGTAACACTGTTCTCAGGGATGGCAAAACCCCTTTTCCACCTCCAGTGGCAACTTCTTCAAGAATAATTACCTAGAATACTGATAGAAGGATTTGGTCAAATCAAGGGAAACGTGAACTGTTGCCAAAGAAAGGATGACCGAAGCAAATAAAACCAGGGAATTTTACCACAGATGTCCATCTGTCTGAGTAACTCAGGGATGCACGTTGTCTTTGCACTGAATTCCTCCATACATGCAGTGTATCTATTCTTCTCCAAATTTCTGTGATGTTCTGTGTCCGTTTAGGGGTTCAGGGCAGGTCCCCACGGAACAGAAAGTGTGCTCCCCCCTCCCTATCCTTTAGTTCCCCCCAGGCAGGTAGGCAGAAAGGGAGATCGGGAGTAAAAAGAGAGACTTTGCACTGTACTGGAAGTTAGCAAAAAGTAATAATAAATATATATTGTTTAAGAGGGAACAGAACGCAAGAAGGGAAGGTAGATATATGTACAAAGATGGGGGAAAACACAATAAATACAATGTAATACAAAACCAGAGGTTGGATGGCTTCAGATTCACAGGAGGATGAGGAATGGTGAGAAGATGGCTTCCTGGCTGCATAGAAGGGTCAGCCCAAGCTTCTCTTCCTCCCGTGCTGGGGACCACTTCCTGCCTCCAGTATCCGGTGTGGACAGGAAGGGGGAGGGAATAACTGCTTCCCCCTTGGGACCCTCAAGGTGTCCAGTTACTGCCTTGTCCTGGCCCCAAGCCTCAAACCATAACAGATATGAATAAGCAATTTTAGTAGACATAAGTCTGAATTTTAGGAGACTTATCAAGCACCATAAATGATATTTGTAGCTAAGTAGTGAATGGGATTTAAGTTTCCCAAATCTTCCACAAACCAGAAAAGACTCAGTCAGTTACTTAGGACTTCCTTGATGTTAACGAAGAGTTTAATGAAAGAAGGTGAATGAGAGTAGCGCATTATAAAATGCAAGCATTTAAGAAATTATAAGTAGCAGCACTTAGAATAAAATACACAAAACTAGCATCAACAACCCTTCGAAAGTGAAACAAGACATCTCACAAGATAAAAGAGGAAAGCAATATAGAGAAAAAAAGGTATTTCTGATATATATGCATGGGTTTGTAAGATAAAACAGCAAAAGAAAGGTAGATAATAAGAAACTGTAATTATTAAATTGCACTGTGCAGAAAAGACATGCACATCACTGTACACAGGGTTAGAGAGATGAAGCTTGGAGTTGCCTTACAGTAGAATACCTTTATACAAGGTCTCTGGTGCACACCAGTAAGAACACCAAGAAGAAAATGAGAGCAGTTTAGCTTCTGAAAGCCATTTACATTCCTTGGAGCATTGTCTGAAGCTTTAAAAAGCTGAAAGCCACAGAGAATCTGGGCCTGCAATATCCCAAATGAGTCTATAATGTACCATGTGTGCATCTCTGCTGTCTTCAGAGTCAATAACTTCAGAGTCAATGATACTGACAATGAACGTAATGACGTTAGGAACATAAATCCAGATTTTATCTCTATTAACACCTTAACAGGGCTTTAGAAAGTGATCACTAGAACTCTTATCCTGTTAATTCTATTTTGCATTTAAACAGAGACTGATAGAATAGTAGATTTTGCTTTATTTTTTTTCCCAAAGGTGTCTGTTGCAGTATCACTGTATGAGTACATGCTGTCTATCCAAGAATATTTCACTACTGAACTGACATACATAGTCATCCTTTGCTTTTATAGGCTCCTAAATGGTGCCCTAATTAACAGGAAATTTATGTAAATCACACATATAAAATTACTTCAATTATCTAAATTAATCTTTAAAAAGTTGTCGAATGAAAACTTGACAGGATCGTTAAACAAAGGAAAACTTGGAAAAGAAACATCCATAATTAGCACATTATTTTCCCAGATTTTAAAAATAACTTACATTAGAAAAGAAAACGTCACTAAGTTGAACATAAGCAGTAACATTTATTAGTTTCTAGAAGGAAAGCTGAGGGTTTGTATCTGTAACCTGTGCAACATAAATAGTTGTTAATGGTTCAGGGAAAATTAAATATATCACTACAGGTTTTTAATCAATCATTTTTTTACCACATCTTCATCTTTTTGTAAAAGGTGCAAAGATCAATCCAAAAAGAGTATTACATTATTCAAAAGGAACCTTATTAGCACATCTGCAACTAAATCATACTCTTTTTTTTTTCCATTAGCTGCTTAAAGTCATAGTAAGGACAAAAAGAAGTCTCACTGATTAGTATAATCAGAAAGATCAGTTTATGAGAGATGGAACCATATGTGTTATGCAAACATGCAGTATTTATAATAAAATCAGCATACCTTTCCAATGGAATCAGAAGTGCTCTAGAACAGGACTACAGCTGAGAGGGGAAAGAGGAAAGCATAAACGCCCTTAATGAGAAGTCCAGTGGCTAGCAAAATCTTTATTTCGCATGTGCCATCCCCTGAGCTGAATACTACACCCTGGGGGAATAAAGGGGTGTCCGTCCCAGAAGGTGACATGGCTGGCAGCTCAGCTGAAGTGCCTCTACGCTGATGCACACAGCATGAGCAACAAACAGGAGGAATAGGAAGCTGCCGTGCTACAGGATGACTACAACATAGTGGCCATTACTGAAACTTTGTGGGATGAATCCTATGACTGGACCATGGCTATCAATGGCTACAAGCTGTTCAGAAGAGACAGGAGCAGAAGGAGGAGTGGACATGTTGCCCTCTATGTTAAGAGCTGGATAAAGTGTAAAGACATGTCCCTAAATAATAGCCATGAGAAGGTAGAAAGCTTATGGGTAAGAATTAGGGATCGAGACAACAAAGGAAGCCTTGTGATTGCTGTCTACTACAGGCTGCTCAAAAAAGGGAAGCCTATCGATGAAGCCTTCTTACTCCATCTTCAGGAGACATTGCACTTGCAGGGTCTTATCCTACAGGAGGATTTCAACCACCATGATATCTGTTGGAAAAGTGGCACGGCAAGCTGTAGGCAATCCAAGAGACTCCTGGAGTGCCTAGATGACAACTTCTTAAAGCAAGAAACAGACAGCCCTACCTGAGGGGATGCAGTTTTGGACCTGATGGTGACCAATGCAAGTGAACTTGCTGGGGACATCAAGTTTGGAGGCAGCCTGGGCTGCAGTGATCATGCACTACTGCAGTTCACTGTCCTAAGGGTTATGAGGCAGATGAAAAGCAAAGTCAGGGCCCTACATTTTAGGAAAGCAAACCTCTAGCTCTTCAAGGAGTTAGTTGATAGGACCTCCTGGGAAACAGTCCTCAGGGACAAGGGAGCAGAGCAGTGCTGGCAAATCTTTAAGTATGCTTTCCATAGAGTGCAAGCATTCTCAATCTCCGTAGGTAAGAAGTTGGGCAAGGAAAGAAAGAGACCGGCATGGCTGTGTTGAGACCTGCTGGTCAAAATAAAAGGCACTGCACAGGCAATGGAAGCAGGGACAAATATCCTGGGAGGAGTACAGAGACATTGCTCGGTTGTGTAGGAGTGAGATAAGGAAGGTCAAGGCACAGCTGGAGCTGAACTTGGCAGGAGATGCAAATTAAAATAAAAAAGGGCTTCTACAGATCCATCAACCAGGAAAAGAAGGTCAAGGAAAGCATCCCTCCCTTGCTGAGAAGCAATGGTGAGCTCGTAACAACAGACAAGGAGAAGGCTGAGGTCCTCAATGATTTTTTTGCCTCAGTTTTTACTGGCAATCTCTCTCCACACAGCTCTCAAGTAGATGGCTCACAAGACAGAGACCAGGGAGACAAAGTCCCTCCCGCCAAAAGTGAGAACAAGGTTCATGACTACCTGAGGAACCTTAACACATACAAGTCCATGGGACCTGATGAGATGATCCCAGAGTCCTGAGGGAATTGGCTGATGCACTTGCCAGGCCACTCTCCATAATATTTGAAAAGTCATGGCAGTCAGGTGAAGTTCCTAGTGGCTGGAAGAAAGGAAACATCACACCCATTTTTAAAAAGGGTAGAAAAGAAGATCCTAGGACCTACCGACCTGTCAGCATGACCTCTGTGCCTGGGAAGATTATGGAACAGATCCTCCTAGAAGATATGTTAAGGCACACGGAGGACAGGAAGGTGATTCAAGACAGTTAGCGTGGATATACTGGGGGCAAGTCCTGCCTGAACAACCCAGTGGCTTTCTATAATGTAGTGACTGCATCAGTGGACAAGGGAAGAGCTGTGGATGTCAACTATCTGGACTTCTGCAAGGCCTTTGACACGGTCCTCCACAACATCCTTCTCTCAAAGTTGGAGAAATACATACAATTATGTTTAAATCCCACTTTGTTTGCTAAGCAAAGCATATATGACAGATTTAACACAAAAGTGAAATGAAAAGTGCCTGTGATTTTTAGGAAAGGTTAGGAAAATGCACACATCCTACAGGCAATTACAACAAGACACAGATTCCTAGCAGTCATGCAAGGGCTGTTCAGCCTTTAGGTGGCTGCTCATTTGCATTTCAATAGGTGTTTGCATTTCAGTGGTGGTGGCCCTGAAGACCGGATTTGTACCATGGAGAAGGGTGGGTATAGAGGAGCTCTTTCTGCTAATGGTGGAACCCACCAGCTACATACTCCATTTTGCTCATGGTTTGTACAAAGCAGGGTACAAACACCATCATCTTGTGCTAAGTATTTTGGCAGATGCAATGAAGTGTAAATAAAATCAGAAACAAGTTCCCTGTGAGGTGCATGCTTACCACTCAGACTTACATAGTGTTACACCCTAGCCAAAGGAAAATTAAAAAAAGGTTCTGTAAATATTTTGAGGTGAAAGCAGAGAATGAGGGGGGAAGCAAATTCTAACAAGCTGTCCCAGTTTAACTGTGGAAGGTAACTTTGTATCCCAGCATTGTTAGAGGACATTCCTTGTCATTTGTGCAAGCAGCCGGAAACATAAACGCTGAATGATTTGGGAGCTACAGTCTTGGTAAATGTAGATACAGTTCAATAAAGTAAAATGATGTTTTCTCAGAGCAAATGGGATTCCTGGAAGTAGTAAATAGATATCGTTCTGTTTTAATATAAAAAAATAAGGTGAGATTATAATTGTATTACTGCTTTCCTCTCTTCCCATGAAAAGATTGATACTTGTAAGAAAATATTTTCCAATACTACAATAGAAGGCAATTAGCAATTTAATATCCTTTTCAGACCTAGGAAATGGAAAGGTAGATGAGTTATTGGGTAATAACTTGGGAAGGAATATTAGTTTGGATGGTAATGTGAATTAATCAAGAGAAAGGATGAAAATAGAACCATTAAGGGAGGTCTGGAGAACCAGACAGACAAGAGATTATTAAGTTATATAAAACAATAATTTTTAATAGAAGTGTGTACACTGTTGAGTGTAATTATGTCTATATTTAAAGCTCTGCCATGAGTCTAACCACTGTACTTGTGGGATGGTCATACGACCGTGCAGAAGAGAGAAGAAGATAGAGCTATGGAGCCAGAATCAGATTTATTCAGGGAGGAATCTCCACAAGATGACACAAACTCATGATAAAATAAAAAAGAGACAACTTTGGAGGGAATAATAATGGTAGAAAGAAGCAGTTATACACTGATAGGTTTAATTTGTCAACAAGGAAAATGAAGCGATATGACAGGAGCAAATGAAAGCCCTAGAATAGATTTCATAATTTCTCCATGATAATAGTAATCAGACACTATTGCATCAGCAGGCCCAGCAGCAGCAGGAATATGCCAATAACTGCAGGCCCAGCAGAAAACATGCCCAGGCAGCAGAAGGCCAGCAAACAGAAAAAACATCAAGCTTTACACAGAGATGAATTGTTAGCTAAAATGCATTGTTAGTTAGCAAAAATGCATCGTTAGCAAAGAAAGCTCATAGAGTTAAAAGTGGAACTAAAAGTAAATGAAGACTGAAAGGGCTGCTGCCCACTACTGTACAACTGTATAGCGTATAGTGTGCGTGTGTGTATGTGCATGTGTAACTATGTACCTGATTCCATGAGTGATTTTTAGTTTACACTGTTTCTTAAATGAGGGCAAACCAAGAGATCAGTGGTTGTTAAGCAACAGTGATTTCATGGCAGCTTATATTTGCTGTGCGGCATTGCACAAGCACCAAGCTGCACAGAATTAGCTTTATATCAGGAAAGAACATACTTGAGCTAGTTGTCTTGAAATGCTCATGATACCTGAAAGCTAGTGGAAATATCCCTACTTATTAAAACAGGACTGAAGTTTCCCTGATCTGTGGTTAAGTGAAATAGCAGATTTACTTTTTGCTGAGGTCCATCCTCCTTTGACATTTTATGCCACTGAATGAACAACAGTAAGGCTGACCATTGATTACTAGCCTTAATTATACTGGTATTTTTCTCAAATCCTGGTTTTCAGATGTCATAGTATTCTCTGTAGAATCTCTGCTTTTCTTTTCATAAATAAGAAAGTTCAGTGTTACAATATGCAGAGGAAAGATTGGTATTCAATGTAAATACAAACATCATAGAAGGTAGATAAAGTGATAAAGACTTTCCTTCCACACCCCATCAGCTTTTAAATCTCTTTTTTTTTTTTTTTTAATCTGATCTCATGATGATTTTGTAGATTGTGATAATAAACAGTAAATATTTTGAACTAACATTACTGTAAAGTGAAAGGATTGGGAAGAAAACATGTCAGAGTCTGCTGACTCCTTTTTCTTTTGCTGATTTCTCATCATTTCCAGTTCTGCTTAAACTATTTCAGAGCAGTCATCATTTATGCAGACCAGTCTACTAAAGAAATGTGGAGTGAAATCTAAGGCCCGTGGCGCTCATTAAATTTTAAGGGCAGTAATCCATACCTATACCTACACCTATACCTATACCTATACCTATACCTATACCTATACCTATACCTCTACCTCTACCTCTGCCTATACCTAAACCTATATTAGCTTGCCATAAAACAAAACAACAAAACAAAAACATACTAAAATATTGTAAGCAACAGCAATGTAAGGACTTTTCTAATACCACGATGCCATATAAGCTCTTTGTATAAGTGAGTAATGTGATCATCAAAAGAGCAAAAAAAGACAAGTGCTTTTTAAAGGTTTTAATTAACAGTTAGGCAAACACTTTGCTAGTATGAGAAAATACACAGACAGAAACTCAGGCATGGACTCCGTAAATAAAGAACAGAAGAGCTGAAAATGACTGAAAATAGGCAGAACCACTATCTAATTGAAAAATACTGCTGCACACAAAGGATGACTGACAAACTGATGGCAAGATAAGCACCATCAGGAGCAGATTATTCCCTTTTGAGAAGGGGAAAGCATTACCAAGGCTCTATTTTTTGACATCTCTTGTTGTGGACCATTGATGCGTCATCACCTCAACCTCACCCTCAGCCAGCAAGACTGAATCACAGAAATGTGGCATCAGCTCCTTGTTACTGCACACTCACACGTAATTTAGGATATGATTGTTAAACAGTATTGATTTACACACAGATAAAAGTAGTAACAACCATTGAAACATGGATTAACCATTGCCACAAAGTTTGGTGCTCATGAAACGTTAGCCTGGTGATGTTTTGCTTTAAAGCTTACAGGCAGTTTCATTTCTCAGTCTTCCAAATCATCACAATGAGCTCTGATTGTCTTATCAATTTAGATAAGGAAGGATGGGAGGACGGGAGGACTGGAGGGAGAGAGGAAGGGAGGGAGGGAGGGAGGGAGGGAGGGAGGAAGGAAGGAAGAGAGGAAGGAAGGACGGAAGGACGGAAGGAAGGACAGAAGGAAGGACGGAAGGAAGGAAGGAAGGAAGGAAGGAAGGAGGGAGCAGTTATTGAGGTCAGCTTCCCAATTAGAAAATCCTTCAACATCTGTATGCAAACAAATATTTCCCTTTAAATCAAGCTGGCAGAAATGAATATCCTCTGTTCTAAGAAAGGAATTTACATATACTACTTTTTTTTACCTAGAAGGTGAGGGACCGAGAAACTGGATGCTCTTTTGTGAAGCACAGTTAAACCAAAGTAAGTACATAGGCTGTAGTGGCAGTTAGCTTGTAAACTAAATTCCACATCTTTCTTAAATTGGTATGATTTAAAGCACTAACCTGCTTTTAAAGCTTGACTGTCAAACCTCCCTTTCCCTAGCAGTGGCTTATTCTGTGTAAGCTAAGCTGATCAAATAAAATCAGTTGTTCAGATAATGTAACTGAAAATGTTGTAAAAGTTACTGAGGAAATTATACAACAAGTTGACCATACATTTTAGCGAGGAATAACTAAATGTCATCCTTTAATGTCAAGTGAAGACACCGTCTTAAAAACAGATTTGTCTTAACATTAACAAAGATCTGTAATTTAGTATTGACTGGGAAGCCAGCACACACAGAGAAGGTTGTCATTAAATGCTTCACAAATGCCTTTGCTATAATTAACATTAGCATGCTGTTCCCATTATGAAGTCCAGGGAGTTCGCAGAATGTTTTCTACTTGCAAAGGCAAAATGTTAACAATCTGCACAGTGATCAGTATAATGAGAGATCAGAAAGAATAACAACAGGAAGGTTAATGAAATACTGCTGCTAAAGAAAAGCTGCCCAGCAGGTTAACAGCAGCACTGCACTTAGAGCTCACAAAACAATGACGCACCACAATGCCACCATTTAAAACCATAAACAGTGGAAATCTGCTTTTCCACTAGGAAAATCCACAGTGTCTCATTTTTCTCCCCTCCCACCTGGAAGAGGGATGTCCCTATATCAGCCCTACTTCAGGCTCTCACACTGCTAGAGCTATGACTGTTAATCCTCTTGAACTTCACCAGAAGTAACTGTTAAAGAAAAGTCTGAGAAAATTAGAAAGAAAGAATGAGGTCCAACTTCTTCACTAGCTGTATCAAATCTCATAAACACAAGAAGAAAGCAGTTAAAAATGTTTTCTTTCTCAAGCAAGGAAAGCAATGCAAGCACATGTAGGTTTTGTTGCAGGGTTTGCAGTACACAAAGTCTTGGTCTCTGCTCCCATTAACACTTTCTACAGAAAACTTATTTTTCTGTATCTGCAATGATATGAATAAGACAGTACGAGACCTGGTATGAGCTTTGTGAGTGTAAAGGTCTGAAGGTGGTAGCTAAAGGTACCTCTACAAATCTGTTAGCAGCTCTGCATCACAGGCATCGCCAACAAAAGTTGAGGTTTTGCCAGGTGAGTACAAAAGCTGTAGACAGAGCAATCCTCTTCCAAAATCCATCAGTGGTCTCTTCTCAGTGAAGCTTTCTGATTTGCTTTTCAGAGCACAGTTCCTCTGCATCCAAACACCACTTTGTAAGGATAATTAGGTCTGTGTCTGGTCACAGTACTCTCTCTCAGTGCAGATTCACACAGGCAAAATGAAACAGTGTGCTTGTTGTACATTGGAGAGCTACACTTGCATAGAAATAGATGCTTCATTGAAGACACCCCTCAGTTGACTGACCCGGAGGAACTGTCCTACAGCTTTCTTGATAGAAAGTTTATTCATTACAGGAATAAAAGAAAATTTGTTGAGTGAAAAAGAAATTTTTTCTCTGCAATATAAAATGCAGCATAAAGGATAAACCCATGTCATGGAAGGATAAAAGAGCACTGCCAATAGCCCTTGCAACTCAGCCAGAATAGTTTGGCAAGTGGGCTTACCGTCAACTCCAAATTTTTTGTTGTTTGCTCGGACCCTGGCAATAGCAGGCCATAGGTCTTTTATTGCATATTGAGCTGCACAAATGCTCTCTAACTACTGCAGCACTACTAGTATTCAGCCACTGTGTAACACAGCTCAAACCAGCCTCACAGAAGGGAGAGAAGACTAAAATGTGTTCTCCTCACAACTGGCAACCTAAGTGCAATGTACATGGAAACTCTGGAAATACCACAGAATTGCCGAGATTGGAAAAGTCCTTTTAGATCACCAAGTCCAATCATTAACCTAACACTGACAAGTCCTCGACTACACCACATCCCCAAGCACTATGTCTATGTGTCTTTTAAATACCTCCAGGAATGAGAACTCCAGGGATGAGGAATGGGCAACCCATTCCAATGCCTGATAACCTTTTTAGTAAAGAAATTCTTCCTAATATCTAATCTAAACTTCCCTTGGCACAACTTGTGGCCATTTCCTCTTGTCCTATCACTTCTTACTTGGTTGAACAGACCTACCCCCACCTCTCTACAGCCTCCTTCCAGGTAGTTACAGAGAGCAATAAGGTCTCTCCTGAGCCTCATTTTCTCCAGGCTAAACAACCCCAGGTCCCTCAGCTCCTCTTCGTAAGACTTGCACTCTAGACCCTTCACCAGCTTTGTTGCCCATCTTTGGACACACTGTAGTGCCTCAATGTCCTTCTTGTGGTAAGGGGCATAAAACAGAACACAGTAATTAAGATGCAGCCTCAGCAGTGCTGAGTACAGGCGTAAAAACCCTTCCCTGATCCTGCTAAATATAGGGCAAGTGTGATGAAGGAAATGGCAAAATGAAGTAAACAAGAAGGAAAAAGTTGTGCCAAGACTTGAGAGGAAAAAAAAAAATCACAAACATAGAGAAAGCAACAAAAAAAACATGTCTTGCATATGATGCAAAGGTACAGCTAGAAATCGGAGTTTAAAAATCTGAGAGTTGGTGATGTTTTTATATGTTGTAGTGCAATATATTCCCCCACTAGCTTGTCTCTGAAGGTTACCATAGTACAAAGGGGACTTTGTCATATATGGGGGCTGATTGAACAATGTCCTTACAGAGGGAGAAATCAGTTGGTCTCAGCAATGCGGTTTATGACTCTGCTTCTGAGATCCCCTTTCAGTAGACAACAGCAGCAGCAAGGAAGGCAAAAGAAGTAGAAGTTTCATTCTCAGATGAGACTTGACATGGGGTGGTCACACCATCAATTGTAAGGAGCCACTCTGGAGAATCTGTTGTTTTCATCACAGCGAGAGGATAAAGAGAGTTTCTAAGTACTCACCAGCTGAATTCAAAGGCTGAACTTAGGTCAGATGAAAAGACCAAGATACATGTACTAACTACATGTACTTGTTGGGATTGTTCAGCCTGGAATAGAGAAGGTTCCGGGGAGACCTCATTGCAGCCTTCCAGTATCTGAAAGGGACCTACAAGAAAGTTGGGGAGGGACTTTCTACAAGCACCTGTAGTGATAGAACGAGGGGTAATGGCTTAAAACTGGAAGAGGGTAGATTTAGATTAGATGTAAGGAAGTTCTTCACTCTGAGGCTGGTGAGACACTGGAACAGGTTTTCCAGGGAAGCTGTGGATGCTCCATCACTGGATGTGTTCTAGACCAGGTTGGATGGGGCCTTGAGCAACCTGATCTAGTGGGATGTGTCCCTGCCCATGGCAGGAGGGGAGGACGAAGTGACCTTTTAAGGTCCCTTCCAAACCAAACCATTCTATTATATGATTCTATAACTATTTGATTAACCTACCAATTATCTGGGAGCTAATATGCTCCCTGATGAAAAGACAAAATGTTCTTCTTGGAAGCATTAACAGAGCTCAATTTCAATTGCTCTTTTCACCTGACTTACATAGGAAATATCATTCTGTTCAGCAGTTTTCAAAACACGTGAAAGAAATCCACACCAACAACACATCTAAGAAGGACTTGTCCAGGCCAAAGAAAATGTGGAATTTCATGAAGTGTGAATATGCCTAATTGGAAACACTCAATTAGCTGACATTAATGTCCAGACACTACGTATGTCAACTTAAGTTGTCTCAATACAGGCCTTGTTTCAACTCATTTTTCAAGGACTGCCTGTAACCACCTACTGCCAAGAAAACTTGTTTAAAAATTTTTTTACTGTGATTCCCTCTCTTTTTGTTACTGTTTTATCCTTTCTTCTCTTGCTTTTTTTTTTAATTTTAGTCTCACTGTCCTGGTTTTAGATTCCTGTTCCTGAAGTTGCGAGGGAGCCACGGCCAGGCTATTCGATACCATGCTGACGTCAGGCCCCTCAACACCAGGGCGTGCAGTCCAAAACTTGTCTTAGTCTTTGTCATACCACCTGTGCTTGGGTCTGTATGCTTTCTATCTCGTTTTGTACATTGTTATCATTGTTATTGCCACTGTTGTTGTTTTGACTGTTGCTTTTGTATTGCTGTATTAAATTCTCCTTATCTCAACCCACGGGGTTTGTATTTTCCCCCCTCTTTCTTTCCTGCCTGGGGGTGAGGAGGCAGCGGCCACGTGGTGCTCAGGTCCTGGCAGGGGCTAAACCACCACACTCACATGTATCACTCTGTGCTGAGGGCTACAGTCAGCTTTCAACTTTCTGCCTACATTATCTTCCATCAGCAACATATTTGCTACTGCTGGGCTGGCTATTGTGACTAATCTATATTCTGGTGTGCTCATCCTCATCCATCATATATCTCTCTGCTGCCCGCTGACTTCAGTCTGCACTTGGCTGTCTCAGGGAGATGGCTCCCAGCACTTGTTCTAGTGATTACTTTCTGCTTCAGCTCTTCCTGTTTCCAATGCCATTCATTTGCATGTAATTTACCTTACAGTTATTTGCGAAAGTTACACCATAACCCATGCATGTCATTGTCAATGTCCTCACATGCTTCTTCTTGGGCAAATTTCCTTCTTTACTCTGGTTTTCAGTCTTCACTGGTACACATACACTCCTTTAATCACGTTTCTCCCCTCTCAAAGGCATCTCCATTTGTTTTCTCCAGTAGTAAGTTCTCTTTCCATACTGGATTGATCCTGACATGAGTTACCTATTTGTCTAAGACTTTTCCCTTTCATGTAAAAGAAAGGCTCTGGTTGCTAAGCAATAGTTTTCTCAATATTAAAAACTCACAACAATTCAGATTTACAATTATAGTCAGCTGCTGTGTAAGTTTAAAGGAGTTGCTTTAAGTTCTGCAGATAAGCAGCAACAGGGTGTCCATCTTTACTGATGTTTAATTCATTACAAAATGTGATTTAATCCAAGTGCTGCCTGATTTAACACCACTGTAATTCTGCAGACTAGAGCAAGTTTACCCGCTAGACAAATTAGGATGTCATCTGCTCTTGAGATCTCTAGATGTGTTCTCTGGAGTGGTTCATACTGTAATATATGAAGATATATTTAAGTGCCGTGCACTGCTGACACAGAGCCTCAAACTGCTTTTTGTCTAAAAAGAAAAAATGGTATAATTTGACCTTTATAGTCTGAAATCAGGAGCAAGCATTTTATATTTCTGTCCTGCAGCTGAGCTTCTGTTTATGACAGCCCCATACACCATTAGCCATAAACTCCAAACTGACTAATTAGACCTCACTACTAGAATTAACTAGAATAGAAAAAACATGACAGGATCCCTGTTTAAATAACATCTAAAAAGTCTCTTTGCTCAGAAATAGCGAGGTCCTACCCTCCACTTCCCCTAAACTTGTTTCTCTAATCATTTCTGTGATACCTATCAAAAGCTTGAAGAACTCTAGCCATATGCTCACAGTCCGGATGAGAGAATACAAAGTGAATATCAGAAATTTCTGTCTCTCCAGCCAGAAAATTACCCACAGACAGAGAAAGGCCAGTGTTGCCCCCAGGTGTCAGTCTGTGGCAGGCAGGTTGAATTGTGCTGCTCTTATCCACATGCCCCAGACAGGCAATAGTGACCCTCACTACTGAGAGAGGAATTTGGAGCAGGCCAAGCCCAGGGAGACAAATGCTGTACATGTTAGCATGTCTGTGGCCTCCAGGGAAGGAGCTCCCTCAGCACCGAGAGAGCAAAAAGATAGCTCTGGCTGCTGGTGGCATTGGAGCACAAAGAAGTCACCAGCTCTCCTGGAGAAGGGCAGGTCATATGTGAGGAGTCAAGCCCAGGGCAGAGGAATTCCCTCAGTGCTAGGAAGCTCTGTGGGGAGACTGCCCAAGGGTCAGACTTCAATGCTGTGGCTGAATGCAGTAAGCCTGTAATAATTCACTCATCCTGGAAGTCACTCAGTGGCCTACTCCATCAGCAGCCAGATGTTGTATTCCTGTATCTTGTGAAGACTTAACTGAAACACAGAAGAGCAGGGAAAATTGTTGGTAGATTGCGATGCCCATGAGGAATCCTAACTTTAAAAGCCTTTAACGTTGACGCTTTGGTGGCTCTTCAGTCTCTCTGTGTATCTTTCCTGCAGCTCAGGACTGCTGAGCTTTTTGCCTCTCAAACAACTGGTATTTCCCAGTTGTTTTCTTCACCTTATTTCAATTTTAATGCAGATCATTGTTTCTCACAGGCCAGTGAACTTGAGCAAATACTTTCTCATTCATGAGACAGTATCTCAAATCTTTCTGCAATTCTTTCGCATGTCACAATGAAGACACGGGCATAAAACACATCTGCCCATCACATCTTTGCTCCAGAAACTCTGTAGAATGACCAGAAATTACGGTCAGAAAAATGCATTGCTATAGAAATTGTATTGTAATTTCTTGCATTACACAGAGTGCTTTCTCTGGGGTTGAGGGAACTGCTTTTGAGTTAACCCTCTCCCCACCCCTTCCTTTCTTCCCAGGCTCAACTTCACTCCTGACTTCTCTTTACCCTCCCTCTGAACCTTATAGTGGGACAGGGAATGGGGATTGTCATGAGCTCATCACAGGTTGTCTCTGCTACTCCTTCATCCTCATGCTCTTCCCCTTCTTCAGTGTGGGGTCCCACCCAAGAACTCTCAAGCATGAGTCCTTCCCATGGGCTACAGTTTTTCATGTACTGCTCCAGCTTGCATCACTTCCATGGGGTGCAGTCCTTCAAGAACAAACTGCTCCAGGAACAAACTGACCCATAGGGTCACAAGTTCTGACAGAAAACCTGCGCCTATGAGGGCTCATCTCCATGGGCCTCAAGCTGTGACAGGAGCCTACTTTAGGGTGGGCTCTCCACAGGGTCACAGCTTCATTCAGGGCACATCTATCTGCTCCAGCATTGTCCTCCACAGACTGCGGGTTGTATGTCTGTCTGCTCTACTACGGACCTCCATGGGTTTCAGGAGCAGAACCTGCCTCACATGGTCTTCACTGACAGGCTGCAGGGGAATCTCTTCTATAGTTCCTGGAGCACCTCCTCCCACTCCTTCTTTACTGAACTTGGTGTCTGCAGAGCTGTTTGTCTCACATATTCTCGCTTCTCTCTCTCAGCTGTTCAACAGCACTTTTTTACCCTTTCTTCAGTATATTAACGCAGAGATGTTATGAATGTTACTGATGGGCTCAGCTTTGGTCAATAGTGTGTCCGTCTTGGAGCTATCTGGCAGTACCTCTGCCTGACATGAGGGCAGCTCCTGGTGTCTTCTCACAGAAGCTACCCCTGCAGCCCCCACTAGCCCTTGAAACTTTACCATGTAGACTGAATTCCTGATGTTAATAAAAAGCTTTTGAAAATAAACTCAGGATAAAACTATAATTTGTTTGCAGCATGGGTTCTGATGCCTTATTTTCATAATCCTCTTACTTGCTGCATTTGTGGAATATAAAAGAAAATGAAACATTCAAGAACCAATTTTTTTTTTCCTGGACTTCTACAACGCTAGTGGATGCAGAAGATATTTGTAGCTTCACAGAGGCTCTTCCCCTGTGAGATTTCAGACTCTGAAGTATGATAATTAAAAAATAAGAATGAATCATTTTTGCTTAAAGTAGTTTCTTCTAAAATCTTACCAGTAGAAGTATTTCATTCACTTTTGTTTTTCAGTCCATGTTCCTTCACCTCTTTCCAGCCTTTTTCATCTGTCAATAAAAAGAAGAAAAAACCTTCAATATGCATCACTTAAAAACTCTCCTTTCTACAGGAAAGTCACAGATTTTAGTCACTCTATAAATCTATGGATACACCTATCATTTCTTAGGGAGTACCAGAATAAAGATTAATTAACAGCATAGTGGTACAATTAACATGTAATACTGAATTTTGAGTACAAAGAAAGTAATTTTCTTTTAAATGCAATACAGTACTCATTTGTAGACAACTTATAAACATAAACTGTATTGAATACCTAGAATGCAATTTAACCTATTATAATTTCTCACCTGGCATGTTTTCCTCTTTTTTTGCTTTTATTAAGTTAAATTAGAATATTCTCTCTGCAGGGAACTTTCTGGGAAGCTCCCAACATCTGCTCTTGCAACTCAGTGTTTTGTACTTGAGTATTGCATTTTATGTAAAAGAAATCTGTATTTTTATTGGAAATATCAAAATATTAAGGGGAAAAAAAATAATTTGAGGGTATAACTGTCTGATTTTTACCATCTAATCTTTGTTCTCTTAGAAAACACCATTTTGTAATGTTAAAACAATAAAAGGACATGTTACATCTGGCTGAATTTCAGTGTTAAGAAAACTTTAGAAATATTGTAGTACTGAGTATTTCTTTAACTTGAATACAATGTTACCTAATGATAATTTTGGTGGTGATAGTAATGACAAAGTAATATGCAATGCATGATGTTTGGAACAGGAGCTGTCAGAAAAGCTTTGATTTTTTTTCAGAATTAAATTTTGGATTGACCAAAACGAAATCATGAAATATTTTATTTTATGAAAAGTTCTGTTTAATTAAATTTATTTTAATTTAATTCCATTTAACTCAGGCAGTAAATTTAATTTAATGCCAGTCCAGATCAGAATGACACAAGGGAATTTCAGCAGAATGGGATTTTATTTTGGGCCAGTTTTGTTCCTGAGGTGCAATTGTCACACAACACTGTTTCACAAGCCTCCTACTCAGAATTCACAGCACTTTTAGTATTACTAACATGAGTTGTCCAACTTTCTTCATAAAACTAGGGGTATATGCAGTCCTTGCACACTGTAAGAGAAGGGATTTCAGTCTAGCCCAGTGTCACTGGGTCAGAAAAAGCAATCTGATACAGAGATCATAATACGTAGAACAGTATGTACGTTTATTTGCCGATAAAGTAGAACTGCAACGGTACCTGTTTGCTGGATTGAATCTGTTTAATCAGGGATCAGCACTGGCACTAAGCATGCTCTGGAGAGAGATCTCACCTGCGTGTTGATGGGAGAAACAGGGCGACCTGTGTTTACCTAAGCATTCATGGCAGATCCTTCAGTTACATGAGGTGTGCAGCTTAGCTGCTGCACTTTGCCTGGTCACTCCAGCACTATGCTACTTTTCCCAAGTGAAGTGTCCTGAAAACCCTCTGAGCACCAGGGTCTCCCCCACAGTCCAGTCTCATAGCTGGTGCCCAACGCACTGTAGGCTCCTGACTTACCCTGGATCAGCCTTCCAAGGCTTGTCCACCCCAACTCTAGAAATCCTCCTGCCCTTTAACCATGTCAGCTGGGGAACTCCTCCTCCACATCATAACAGAGAAGTAGAGGTGCACAAGCTAAATGTGTATAGTGACTGCTTTATTTAAGGCTCAAAGTGTTTAAGTATTTGGACCTTAGGGAAGAACTGAAGTCACAGAGAGATCAAGGCTCTGCTAACACTTAGCAGGAGGAGTGTTAAACTGTTCACGTGGAGACCAACAGGCATCCCAGACTTACATTTTCTGTAGACATCCTGAAGCTAAAAATTAAGCTAGCTAAGGAGAATAAAAATGGCTCTAAAGCCACATACTCCACCACATTCTGTCTTGAAAAGACTTAAGTTCCAAAGATTGGAAAAGATTATTTAGCTCAACTGCCACTTGTCCACTCCCGTTTTCTTTATTTGTAGTAATAGTAGAAGCAGTAATAATAATTACATAAATATAAAAATAAATAAAAATAAAAGAAAAACATGAAAAAAACTAAAACAAACAGAAAAAAAAAACACACTAAACCCCTTTCTATTAACAGAGACAGAAGATTTTTGTAAAATTTTCTTTCATTAATGAAAAATAAGCCTGAATTAAACTCTGTGCTGCTGCCAAGACTCTTTATGAGGAAAAAAAAGAAGTGTGCTTTATGAAAGGAAGCATAAAGTGGGATAAATGCAAGTATCAATTCTAGTAGCTTATCCTGAAAGTAACAGATTCAGTAGAATGGTATCTGATCCATCTAGAGAAGAAATTCAGAGTGGCAGATACAAACCACTGTATTTTGCCTTCCAAAGGGAGTGCAGCCAGACCAAAAACTTTGATCCTTCTCTGGCAACTCTATTAATCTTGTTTTTTAGGATACAGCTTCCCAGGCCACGCTGTCTGTTTAGAAGCACAGAATCATAGCACAGTTTAGGCTGTAAGGGACAGTTAAAGATCATCTAGTCCAACCCCACGTCTATGGGCAGGGACATCTTTCACCAGATCAGGATGATCAGAGCCCCATCCAACCTGACCTTCGATGTTTCTGGGGAAGAGACATCCATACTTCTCTGGACAACCTCTTCCTATGTCTCACCACTCTCATGGAAAAAATGGTATTCTTTATGTCAAATTTAAATCTACCCACTTTCAGTTTAGAACTGTTGCCCCTTGTCCTGTCATTACAGGCTGAGGTAAAAAGACTAGAAACTTTACTCTCTGGGTATTGTCCTTTGTTGTTTTCCTTGCCTTTTCTTGAAGGAATTCCTGGATGAGATTCCTTCCAGTGTTTCTTCCTCATCATTTCAGAGGGGTTGGTAATACTGTTTCATATTTTCTCTACTCCATGAGCTTCATTAATAGTGACCTCTCTCATCAGTTTTCATGCATATTTATCTTGGTTCATAATGACTTCAGTTCATACTATCTTTACTGTTGTATTTATCTGCTTCCCTAACCCAAATTGATTAACATCACATTCACTTTTTAAAGTGATAAAATATTTGAAATCTGCATTCAGTACACTGAAAGTCTCCCATTCTTCATGCTTCCAGTTGAATAGTTTATGTTTTATGTTGAAATCAGAGATAGAAAGGTTGCTTGAAAAGAACAAAAAAAGAAAGAAAGCAAAATCTCTAGGTATCTAGAGAACATTCTTATCAGTACTACAGGTAGTCAGAAAATGAAAAAAAAGAAAACAAATCTAATTCTCAGTACAGTATCTCTGACCATCTGGTAACAGTCACCCCCAAGATTTAGTGAAATGAGTAAACGTAAGCTAAATGTTGATGGACCAGGACATAGCTATGTTACTGTAAAATATTAACAAGCTGCTGACACTTCATGAAAAACTTTTATGTCTTCTTTGAAAAAGAAAAAAAAAAAGTGTTTATAGTAACATGTTTTACATTTTTCTCAATGCTTTCCATCCAGTCACTGTCCACCACATCCCCACCATGCTACAATATCTAATTAACTGCAACAGTCAAAGATAAAGAGTGGATAAAATTTTCCATAAAATTCAACCTTCTGAAAGAATGATTTCTGTTAAAGACTCCATCAGCTCTTTCTGATGAAATCTCTTTCCTCCATTAATTCTCAGTTCTCACAGATACTACACAAATTCATCCTTAAGGCAGGGTCTTGTACTGACTATCAGTTGTCATGGTGAACATGTTTCTTTATATTGTGCTTGCTTGAGTTGATTCTGAATTCTGCCTACTCATTTGCTCTCCTTCTCCCCTAATTTTAAGATTTCTCAGTTGTAATTACAATGTCACAATGCAATGCCCAATTTCAAATGTCTTGTCAAAGATCCATTCTGAATCTTTCACTTCACCTTTGTTGCCTCAGATTCAAATTATCTCTGATTCAAACACCTGATCTCTTACCAGCCTTGCCAAATTGTAAAATCAGCTTTTCCAGATGAAAAAAATTGCAAACCACTCTGTACTTCCAACCTTTATTTTGCAGCTCTCCATCACACATTCCATATTTCAAGTTTAGAGAACGTTTAATGTATTTTGATAGTACAGATTCAGAGATGGATTTCTGTCTCTGTTTAACCTACAGCTAATAAATACAACAAATGCTTTAACAGACTTTCTACTGTGATCTGGAAAGACACAGATGGAAATTGTATGCAGAATTTCTTCCAATGACCACTCTGCTTCTACAAAGTTTCAGCCTAGACACACTGCTCTATCTAGTAGTGTTTAGTCTGATTAGAGCATTAGTATTTTTCTCTTTTACCTTTCTACCATATAACGCTCAGGAATCATTGCCAGTCAATGGACATAACTTTGTTTCTAACCCAGCTGTTTTTTTCAGCTACATACTATATTCCTCCTGTGAACATCTCAAAATACTCAACAAAGTGATTATGAATGTAAGTCATTTGATTAATCAAAAGCTTAGCAGATCTTGAGGGCTGAAGCTGACAGCGAAGGCTGGTGAGTTGTAAGTCATAACAAAGTTGAACGAGGAGTCACCAGGATCTCAGCAGAAAATGCCTCCAGTTTCTGAAGCAGCTGCCAAAAGAACAGAGGTTTCTAGAGGGCAAGGGTGAGTGAGGCAACTTTCACAGAGTTTATCAGGATTGATTGTGGAAACAATTTGAAAGATTCTTGACCAAATATAGGATTCCCAGGAAAATTCCACAGGAAAAGCATTTTTAAAATGTAGAAAACAGGAACAATAGAGTCCCCATCAGGTTAAACACCAGGAAAATACTGACCTAGAGGAATAGATGTTCCACTGCAGTTCCAGAGACTCAGACCCAGAGTCAGGTCCTATTCACAGGAAGCTTTGCCAAATGCTTCAACTCATTTCCACATTAGGAAGATGGGATTTCAGATGTATTTCTTCCACTTAATTTTCCCTCTAAGTTCTCTAGAGATAGAGAATTAGAAAAACAATAACAAATATAAAACTTGCCTTTTATGAAAAACCAAATACCACTCCCTTTTTTGCTTGCAGAAATTATTTCACCTCACAAATTCAATTGGGCTAGGTGGGAAATAAAAATTAGTGGCAGGCAGATGTTTTGCAGCAAATGCATGCCTGGTTTTGTATCTGAAAATTAGTGTAAAATGGAATTATTAGCACTAAATCTGTTCTCAAAAACATAGATAGGTAGATAGATAGATAGATAGATAGATATAGACCGTGTTGTTTCTTATGTCTCAGAAAATGTTACATACAAATTTACTACAATTTCATATCAATTTTTGTAGAAAATGAAATTAAAAAAATGCATATATTAGTTGTATATATAATAAAAATAAGAGATCCAACGGCTACATCGAAAAGGTTGCAACATAATAATCCTACAATAACATCTCAGTTGCACATTATCATGAAGCAAAATAAGCAGTATTTAATGAAATAACCAGTATTTCAGGAAAGTAATCAAATAGTGATTAGACTTAGGGCAAATACTTGTGCTTCTGTGCAAACACACTACAGGAAAACTACAGCTTGTAGAGGTCTGCATTTTTGAAGTAATTTGTTTACTCTTTTTTCCAAACTCATAGGTTCTTGTCCATAAGATCCACAAAATTCATTAATCTGGCACCACTGAAAACAATTAATTTTAACTGAACTCTGCGTTGAGAGAACCTTTCATTTAGTAACAACCCCACACAGGACTCAAAATTATTTCTTATTTTCTTTTTTTTTATTCAGCCATCTGCTTTCTAATAGATTTTCTTTAACTGATCTAAGGCTTCTTTTTCAAGCAATTTTTGCTTTTCTCAAACTGTAGTCAGTTGATCAGTAAGACTTTTATTCTAGTGAAATGGTAATTAAAAAAAAAACAAACTTAAGTAGAACACTTCAACTTATTTAGCATTTAAACTAAAACATAACATTATGTGTGTAAGCTTAAAATCTGAAAGGTCGAAACAAGCAGGCACTCAAAAGCCTAATGCAGCAACAGCTTGTCCATACACTTGAACAATTTCAAAAAAGGTTTTGCCGTTGTTATCCATGCATACAAGCAAACATAAACAAGTAAAAGAGACAGCTGCAGTGTATCACAACTTCCCCTTTGTCCTTCTTAAGAGCATTCTAAGGCAACACAGCCTTGATTTGGTCAACAAAACCAATGCCATATGCAACTAATAGTGCTTCCTGTAGTCATGACAAATTAATTCCATGTTTGGGGCTCTGGGATTGATTTTTGCCTTCCTGGCTTGCAAAAAAAAGATCAATCACTTGAGAGAGCTGCAATAGCAGCAGTGAAGTCAATAGCATGTGACAGAGAAGCAATGATTTAGCAAGTTCAGACTAAACTGGATTATCTGAATCAAAAATGACTCAAATGTGGCTTGAATTTCATGACTGTGAAGGAACTTACATGGGATGGAAAAAAATGCCTTGCTCAAAATAAGTAGGAAGGGCATGTGTCTTTGGCTGCACTCTGTACCTCTTTGAGAGATCAAAATAAGGTCTGGAGCAATCACTATGGGCCAGAGAGAAGATGATGTTGGCCAGCTCTCTGTCAACACTTTTTACACTGGTAAGAGAGAGCATGATGGGACTCTCAGATGAGTCACCCTCTGTGGACACACCACACTTGTTTTCTTGTAGTTCTTGTGTTCTCACAACCACATGCACAGAGATACTGTCCAAGCTGTAAATAATTGCAAATGGTTCTGTGAATTAGGTGCTGCTTCTCCAAATACAGCGAGACCTTTTTTAACTACCTTGTCACTTTCATGAACATCGTCATGGCAATAATCAAAATAAAAAGAGAAAGATTTTTCATCTGTCCTTTGATGATTGTAAATAATGACAGTCTCTGGTCATGCTAGCAAAACATTGGCAGATCCCCTTCAAGCCTTGTAGTATCTATAGCTTAATACAAACAGACTTACTGCTGTTGGCTATCAATATGTTGGAAGTGGTTAATACAAACATGTTGAGATACCAGAAGACTCTTGCCCTACCAGACTAGTGGGAGACATGTAATCTATCCTCCAGGCTTTCACATTATCAGTATACATGTATTTTGTCAGAAATTGCTGGAAGACCTAATTTAAACTGTATCTTACTATGCTTTTAGTAAATAAGGGAGGGAAAGCAAGTTGAAAAATGTTGGGGATTAAATACCTGTAAGCGATACCAAACAAAAACGTCTGACGCAGCTCTTTCTAGGATTGTCAGATGAGTTTTCTTTATTCCCTGTAAGCAAACCACAGAATGTCCGTTAGTTGTTCCCTGTGAAAACTACTGACAACTAGTTCACCTGAAATAAAAAGCTATAAGGAACATTTCTCTCTGTTACCAGTTTTGCTCGCTGCTACTGCCCTTCTCTCTTATGTATAAAAGTTATACAGAGTAATACGGAAAAAAAAGAAAGCCAGAAAAAATAGCTGCATCTGAGTTCTTTCTTCTGGTGCTGTTCTAGCTGTGTGTAGTGACGTGTTACTGTGCTCTTTGTTAATTAGTGAAGGACTCCTTATTTTGTGTGTCACATGCAATTTCGCATCCAACACAAGTTCTCTCGGGGTGCATTTGTTCTTACATATGAATGCCTAAAAAAAACAGTGCTTCCATGGGGAACATCCCAGCTGTGTTCTACAATGTTTTTCTTAGTACAAACACAGGGCTTTCTTGTGCTCATCTACTAGCACATTTACTCAAAAAGAGTGCTACAGAAGCTGCAGCCTACAGCAGAAAAATCAATGCAGTGTGCATTCAAATGTTTACTGTCAAACGTGCTAAAATAATATGAAGAATTGTGGTTCTATTTACTAGAAACAGATATGGACTTCTGCATGCGTGCTAGCTAACTCCATTGGCGCAAAGGCGAGTGCCACTAATCACACTAAATGAAGTCACTTGATATTCCTTGCTCCAGGACAGGGCAATACAGAATCAGAGAATCATTTAGGTTGGAAAAGACCCTTAATATCATCAAGTCCAACCATAAACCATAAACCAGAAACCAGAAACCATAACCCATAAACCTAAACGGCTTTAGGTACAAGGCCGATTACTTAAACCTTATCATTTCCTCCAGGGAGGGAAAATACATTGCTTTCAAAGGTACAGGACAAATGCTTACACAAAGCATGATAGCCCAACAGCAAAGGAAAGAAGGAAATCTAGGTGACTTGATCTCCTCTATCTGACTCTCAAAATAACAAAATGGACAACTAGACATCTTGTTCTCAAGAGAGAGGCTTACAGGGTAGTAGCTACCTAGTTGCACCTGGGGGATGGTGACAAGTAGGGTACAGCAGGGATCTCTCCTGGGACATGTCCTGATTAATTTGTTCACTAATGGCACTGGCAAAGTGAAGGAGAGTTTTGAGTCCCACAAGTCAAGACGCACATCAACAAAACAGAGTGAGTTCAGGAGAGACCTCTTAGAGAGCGGGGCTGGAGCACTCACCCTGTGAGGTGAGGCTGTGGGGCCAGGGCTGGTTCAGCCTGGAGCAGAGATGGATTAGGGCACCTGACAGCACTTTGGTGCCTACAGGGACTGAGGCCAGGCTGTTCATGGAGGTGCCTAATAGGAGAACAGGAGAGAGTGGCATCAGCTGAAACTAAAGAGGCTTGAGTTGGAGGTAAGGAAAAGCTTTTTTCCCACAAGGACAAGGGGATGCAGGGGGTGGAGTCGAGACGTGGAGAGTTTGTGCTGTCTTGGAAGATTTCAAGCCTAAAGCCCAAGTCAAACTGGCCTGACCCCGTGTATGACTCTGCTTTGAACAGGAGGCTGAGGGACAGACCTCCTGAGGTGCCCTTCAATCTGAACTATTTCTCAGTTCTTTGATTTTCACTGGTTAGTGACTGCATCACTGTTCCTAATTTTTCACTGATCCTTAAGCTTTAACTAGTATATGATAGGCTGTTGCACCTAGTTTTTCACAAGTGTATCAGGGTGTGGGTAACAAGACCTATCTTCTTCGTGAAATATTCATTTGAAATTATTTACATATGAGTTGTGGTCTGTCTCCTAGGACCCACTCACTAGCAGCATCATGGCTGGTGGGCAGTGCCCTGCTGAGATTCACTGCAGTGCTGGCTGGCATGTAGTTTCCTTAAGTTGCTACAAGAGAAATGACTGTAATGGTCAACCTTAATACAAAATTATTTCCCCAATTTCACGCAACTCAACCACAAGCTTCTTGTAGGCATTCGTGAGCATTCATATTCAGCCAATTGTTTACATCTACCTCTCATTTCACCTGATGTTGTAGCAAGGTGCCTTTTGTAAGTCCCAAAATTTCTTAGAAGCACCAGTCTCATTTCCTTGGATTGATTCTTTTTCTTTGTTTTTCTTCTTTTCCTATTTCAACTTCCAGCAATTCTCCAAAATTTTCTATAATCAGGAGGTTCTTTGTATGGGCACCTAGCATGTCTTTTGCTCTCTTTAGTGCACCTGTAAGCATTAGATTGTGTGCATCGTGCATCATGTTCAGCAAGTTATCTGTCTTCAAGGTATCTAAGAAAAGAGCTCAAGGATGTTTTTTCCTCTAGATATTTCTTCACTTTCAGTCTATATCTTTGTAGTCATAGAAATAGTTACTGTTATTTGTGTAATATTTGGGTAGCAGAGCGTTTGTGACAGAACTGATGAATCTTTTTTTGTCTTTGAGAAATGGAATTATGTGGGGGATCAGGGGTGGAGGAGGATGGGTTTAGAAGATCACATGTTAACTTCCATCTTAGTGTTTTCTATCACAAGCCATAGCTGGTCAGTGGGTGTATGACAGGGATAAAAGTGCTACCTCCAGCTGTGCAAGCATATTTATTTCTATTCTTCTGATCTGTAGTGTCTCCAGTTTTAGAAGTCTGTAGATAAAAAATTTTGTTGTTTGTTTACATCCTGTATGAAAGCTTTTGTCAACTCATTTTTAATTTTGGCAACATATATTGTCTTGATTTAGGCCGTGCACATCTCTGGGGATCCACAGCAGGACACAATAAAACAGAGAAGAGGTATTTTTCCTAGAAGGCTTAAATACATGAAGACTGACCAAGAAGAAATGGCTTATTAGGTCACTCCTAAAGGCTGTTAATTGCGTATTAATTCAGTGCAAGAAAAATTGCCAGCTGGATGGTTGAAATTACTTGAGCCATTACTAGTAGGAAAAGAAAAGAAAATAATAACTGTGATAACCTAGTCTGCTTTAAGTGATAACACGCTGTGGACCAGTATACAGTATAGGTAAAGTCATGTCCTTATTTAACATCATGACAGACTGATGATTCTTAAACTTTAATGCATTAGTCTTGGCAACATTCTCTGACATGGAGTCACGATGATATCCCTAGTTTACAGATAGCTTCAGAGACTATGGCTCAAGCTGTCCAAACTACACACCCTGCACATGAAGGCAGGTTTCACACACATTTTGGGGCCTGTGCATCCATGTTGCGATCACTTTGGAGAAGGGTCAAGCACCTAGCCACCATGTGCTCACTCCCCTTCCTCAGTGGGATGGGCAGAAAATGGGATGAGAAAACCCATGGGTCAAAGTGAAGACATGGAGATTGCAAAACCACCACAGCATGGGGAAAATCAGTTTAATTTATTGTCAGTTAAATTAGATTGTGACAGGGAGAAAGACAGACAAGCATTAAAACAGATTTTCTGACCTTTTCTACAAGAAGAAATTTTGGATTATGTTTTCTTTATCATATGCACAGTACTTCGGAATTGTTCTGTATCCTCCAGGAAGGTGTTCACCTTTGACAGAAAAAATATGAGGGCATTATGGTATTTATTATGTTATAACACATAGTTGCAATAAGATTTACCTTAAGCATAATAAGGAAAATAATTGTTTTTCTTTAGTCTTGCAGTGTGGAAAAAATATTGTGGAAATAGCCATATACTAAGCTGTAGGAACAAACAGTCTCAGCAGTACACTGTGCACAATAGACCACCATGGTCTTAATGATCCAGCTCTTAGTTAAAACCAAAATTGTTGATCACCTGAAACTATCTGATTATGGAAATAAAATATACCATTGGGCTGGGGCACACAGTGAGTAAATTTCTTAAAAAAGAGACCTGGCAAACTCAGCCTAAGGCCAAGCCATACACCTGGGTACTCTTTCCTGGATGGGCATCTCAGAAACAGTGTAGCTCAAAGTGCTTGTACCATGCAAACACTGAAGCGACGCCAGAGAAAGAAGTTGGTTAAATGACTGATATGAGACTCTTGCTGTTATTATAAGGTAAGTAGTTACAACTTAGATGTGGAACAGGCACGTTCCTCATGAGCAATGAAGCTATTACTAAGCCATGAATGTGACCACTTCTGTTATTACAGTTACATTTCCATTATCTGTTCTGCATGCGCTGTTTGGCTTTCTTTTCAGCTCAAAACCCCTGTATAAATCAGATATGCTCTGTAAGGTGATAGCACATCAAATTTCTGGCCCACTCTGTCAATGTGATCAGGACTAGGTGTTATTTGGGTTCCCCTGTCTCCCCATGTTGTCTCTCTGAGCTCCTTTGTGGATGTGGAGATGAAATTGTATTGTATAATGTAACAGGCTCACATGGGGCTTGGGTATTTAATGTCACAATGATGTATAAAAATCAGCAAAATTTAAAAGGTGGAAAACAGGTCTATTTTTCCTGTTGTGAATGGAAAAGTGCGTATAATTCAATAGAAATTTTAAAATAAAAATAACAAGTGACACTAAGCACAGATCATTGTTACATTTGTTTTATAAGTCTACATTTTAAAGACTTTGCTTCAAGATGGATTTTGCATTGTAACTCTCCCCAGACTGGGGAAAAAAAGAAAAGGCCAATCAAAAGAAAATGTTTCAATTGTTCCAGGCAGTTGCATAATTTGTTTTCAACAGTGTGAAAATGTACACAATATAGAGGATAAAAGAAAAGATAAAAAAAGACTTTGAGATATACTTTAGAAAGATATTAATTTTTAAAGGAAAGGACTCAAAATGAGTTCAGGAAAGAAGTGCAAAGAAATATAATAGAATATCTAGTTAAAAATGTATACTGCGATATGTTAAGAGCTACTGTTAAACACATATCAGTTTTATAAAATCTAAAGTGTTAAAATTAATGTTAATTCTTAAAATAACACTTATTTACACATACCTAAAGTTGGTCTTCAAGAAAGCTAGAGAGAGACTTTTTGCAAGAGCATGTAGTGATAAAATAATGGCTTTAAACTGAAATAGGTAGGTTTATGTTAGATGTAAGGAAGAAACGATTTAGTGTGAGGGTGGTGAGACACTGGAACCCAGTGCAACCATAGCAGGAGGTGTGGAACTAGGTGATTTTAAGGACCCTTCCAACCCAAACCACTCTATGATTCTACGAATATACCCACAGATACTTTGTAAACTTCAAAACCTTGCTTTTTTGCATAAACAATATCTCAATAGCTCTCTACCTTTTTTTTTTTTTTCTCCATTTTTCCAAAACAGGGATGAGAGCATCACGTTCAAGAATAAGGAAATTTGAATGGTACCATGGAAAACAGAAAACCAGCAAGTTTTCAGAGAAGAAGAAGAGAAAGCAGGAAAAATCTTTTCCAGTAACTTCAGCAGGTTTTGGATTAGATTCACACGTTCCATTATTGCAATTGATTTAGAACAAAAGTGGAAGGACAGATAGAAACAGGTATTTCCAACCAACTTCTATAAAGAGAAAAGAAAAAAACAAGACATACGTATTTAAATTGAGAATAAAGATTAGATAATCATTGGTGAATTAATATCTCTTTCTTCAGAGAATATGAGTAAATTTTATTCATACAGTGAAGTCTGCTTCTGAGCTGTGCTGTGTTGTAAGTACAAAGCTTTACCACAGAGCTTTGTAAGATGCAAAAAGATTACAGGGTGTTGTTGTGATTTATACAGGATTCATGATCTCAGGCCACTCACGACTACAAAAAAGACCTTCATCAAAAGCACAGTTCTGGTTGGAACTTTGTCCAAATACAGGCTAAATCATCCTCTCTCCACCACCTCATTCCCAGCCAATTCTTTGAATTCCCAGGAGACCTGAACAAGAAGTCATTATATTTTTCACAAAATTGATTACCTTCTGTCTCCTATCCCAGAATTGCTAGCAGTTGATGGATTTGAAATAAAACAAAAAAAAATTCAGGTAATTCAATGTGTATCAATCAGTACTTGGGAGACAATCCTTGGTCCCTAGTGCAAATATTCTATCATAATCATCATCTTCCTAATCATAACACCTTCTTGGTCATTGCCTATGTTTCTTGGTATCCTGGGAACATACAACAAAAAGCCTTAGAAACCCAGACTCCAGAGGTGTCCTGTCAGTAGTTCAGCACACTCAGAGCTAGAACCCAGAGAACTGGGAAAGAAGTTTGAAAACCACTGCAGGAAAAGGAAAGATCAGAGTGCCACAGAATCTCAAATAGAGGTTGACAGCAGAGAAAAAGAAGGGGTACATTTTGTGTTGAGTTAATAAAACACAGAAGACACATGATAGGAACAAATATTACTGCATACAATACCTAAGGCAAAATTCATCTCCTCAAGCTTTTGAAACACTTGGATCAACAGATAGATTATTTAACATATGATCTAGCAAATTGTTAGTTATGAGGTACTTATTTATATGTATATTATTATTATATATATTATTCAGAGATATGGGGTTTAAATGCTAAATTTCCAAGCAGACAGCTGAATTCTAGGAACATGATGTTTGGCTTTTTCCCTATATAAGCACCAAAACCAGTTTACAAAGGTTTGGCAATAGAGCTTACAAAAAAAAACCTCACACCATATACTGCCAAGAGGGCCTTCTATACTCACCAAAGCACAACCAAACAATATTATGCTAGTAAATATTTTCAAGTTGCTGGGATTGGGAACTAATAGTCTGAAATCTGGAATTAACATCCAGTTTTATTTCACATAGCTCTTGGCCATATTGTTTTTCTGATAATGCCAAGATGTGCTAACACGTGGCCTGTCGTAGGCAGTTGAAAGACATTTTTCAACTTTCATCCAAAAAAAAGTTCCCCAGCCCAGGACATGACAGGGTAACATGGTTACCTCAGCCAGCATTTGGATGGTTGAGGAGGGGCAGGAAGCCAGTCATGCAGCCCAGCAGAAACTGATGTGACATTTGTGAACGAGTCACTGAACCGACACAAAAGGGGGAAACAGATGAAGCAGCTTTTCCTAATCTTGTGGATTTTACTGCTTGGAACAGGAATGAGCCCTGAAAGCCAAACCAGTTTTTGCAAGGCTTATGCAAAAGGCTGTGTCTGATTCACATCATCCCGGGAGCTGTTTCTTTGGAATATGGACTGACCGCAGCCAGAATTGCCTCATTACTCTCTGCTTCACATCAAGGCAGTTTTAACCCAGAGTCCTCAATGTGCATTGTCATCTGTGTCCTCTAATGCCATATCATGATATCAATTAACAAATGAAACTTTCTAGGATATAAGACATATACCCTCAAACCTGTAAGTTAATTTTTAAAGGCTTAAGTACAATACCCAAACAAGTACCTAATTCAGAGATGTGCAATGCTCTTCAGTGACTTTACTGTTTCACATCACTAAATCCTGGTATTACCTAGGGATGCCATGGATCCTCCAGATCTCACAGTCACTATACCACACTCAGAAATAAAAGCTGGAGCAGCTTATATAGAACATTCAGGGCAGATATTTTTAGAAAAGGCTCTATGGTTTGTATTATTCTGGGGTTCAGAGAAGGTGACCATAATGCTCATTTCTGGGTTCAGCCCTACTGAATCAGATCCAAAACCGATCCGTATGAGGCCCTTTAAATTCAAGTTTGGGAAACTCATTGATGCAACACACAGTTCATCAATTGTAGATCACTTTTTTTTCCTGGATATCCTCATGGTGGACATAAATGGAAAACTTTTAGTCAACACTGTCTTTCTACCTTCTACTGGGAGTGACCATGGTAAAACCCTGTGTAAGGAAGATGAATGAATGAAAGTATCATGAACCCATAATTCTGTGTGTCTGACATGGTGTTTGTACAGCCCACATAATTGAGCTACATTCTTAAAGACACATTTTTATTTTATGGGAGTCACTCATGCCTTAATTATACTTAATGCAGACATATTTCCTAAGAGAGGGAGGGAAGGAATGGGAGGATTTCTTTGTCACCTGAGTATTTAAAAAGCACACAGGAGTGAAACATCTAAAGGTAAACTCAAAAAGAAGGCAAATGCTGCAACCTACTGTTCCATCAAATCTCTATCATTTTACTTCATGCTGCAACTAGGAACCATAACTGGCAATCACAGTTTCAGAGGTAAAGCGTGCTTATAAGAAAAACTACCAGTGTTTATCAGACAGTTGTAAATACAATCTCATTAACAAACCCTGGAAACCCACTCTGCAAGGTACCACTTATAGCCACAACAATCAGCTTAGTCGTGAGAAGTTGTGGCTACTCAGGATGCAGGAACATCAGGATGTGGCAGCAGCCACAGCATTGGTAAATACAGTAGTAGAATATGACAAAAGAATATGGCCCAATTCCAGAAGCCTGGGAGAGAAAGTATCTTCTAAATATTGAAGCAAATCAGAGACAAACAAGAAGAAATGCTAAGCTGAGTTGTCATAAATTTAAAGAGACTCTAATGGTCTTGCACTCTGTCTAAGACTTCTGACACATAGCAAAAGTTCTGATCTCCCTACCTGCTTGCCAAGCATGACATACTTTTCCTTCTGAGGCAGATGTCACTATCAATGCAGTGATGTTCCTGGCTGATGTTCACACAAGTCTCTGTAATACAGTAGAGGGAGCAGGGGACGTGTTCACATTGATCTGTGATCCTTTGGAGGACAAGTCTGCTTAGAGATGATGCAATGTCCCTGTCCCTTGTTCCATATAATCAGACTTCACATGGAACGTCTCACAATACACTTTACGATATGTTTGTAGTGTCACTATGTCAAAGGCATGACATCTGTTTGGTAAATGAATCATGTTTGCTTTTGATCTATGAAGATATCAAGAAACAGAAGCACAATGTCTTGTCCAGGCAAAATGCAGGTTTTGTTGTTCACTGACTGTTATTTCAGCTTTTTAAAGGTAAGTCACTTCTGACTAAGAGTGTACCCTCAAATTAATAACCAGAGACCCAAAAACAAGCTACTGGGTGAATGACTGTTTGGGTGGATGGATGGATGGATACATGGATGGACACATGGATGGATAGATGAATAGATAGAATGTTTTCTCCATCCCTAACAACATTTTTCCAGCACACTTGAGTCCTATAAAAGCATCATATATCATCTAAAGAGACTTCTTTCAAAATGCAGAGAGAAAGAAAAAGAACTATGACGGGCATTATTCTGTATTTTAAAAGAATGAGATTGTTCTTTGGTGCCATTAGCTGGTGCAGTTCTATTGACTTGTTTATATCAGCTGAAAATCTGGTTTAAAAAGGAAAAGACTAGCGAGAGGTTAAAAAAAAAACAAACCAAAAACCAACCAACCGCCATAACAATACATTGTTTAACTTTTTACGGCAGGGCTTTCCAAGTTTACAGAAGTCAAATATCTGAGGACATAAAACCTGCAGGTAATTTTTTTGTTTATCAATGGAACAGTGACAGTGTTTCTGTGGAAACTAATCTTAATGTTAACCTGTATTCTATGTTTGAATTATGACATGTAGAGCCCCCAGACTGGCTAATCTATAATCAAGCCTGTTCCAGGTTACCCACCACCCAGGACCAAGAACTGAAATGTAGGTAGCAAATGCATACAGATGAGAACTTGACACTTCGATAATCTCCATGCAGGAAATTTTGGGTGGCCAAGATGATACATGGCCATGCTTTCTCTCTGGAAAAGAAGTACAAATTGAATGAGCGCCAAGACATAAAGGCAAGGGAGGCTGAAAGGGCCTTTGCAGGCTTGCAAAGGAAGAAGCAGGGACATATTTCACACCACATTATGAAGAAGCAAAATGTGAACCTCACACCTTGATGCCAATAGCAGGTAAGACTGCTTGAATTAGATGAAGTTGCCAGCAGGGATGACAGAAACCTGAGGGAACATCCTTAACTGCCAGCAAAGAAGTCTGTCTGTGACAGGATTATCTGTCTGCTGCAGGTTCATTTGTCATGGTCAGGGTTACAGCAAACAGTGTTTGAATGGTTGCAGTGAAATTTTGGTTCTGCTTGAACTCAGTGGCCAAAATGCAACAGGACTCAAAAAGGTTAATACTCAGCTTCAACCTATAAACCATCTATAAATTGCTTACAAAATACAACTCTTAAAAAAATCCTCAAATTGTTGGACTGTTTTTAGTGTTTTGACTGGCATGTGTAAGTGACACTAATAAAAGTGCCTTGGAATCCAGCTGATAGAATTAATACAAATATGCCAGAGTGTTACTGCCAACAAAAGTAATGTCACCTTTCCACCAGATCTGATTGTTCCACTGTGAAAAAAACAAAGCATAACTGCACTGCCACCATTTTTTTTCCTGAAATGTAGAAATCACAACAAATCAGCAGTTTGGTTTCTACAGAACACTTGGAATTTCAAACGCTCATTAGCCTTGAATCAATAGTATTTAACATTTTGATCAATATTTCAAATGGTTTTGTTGAAAGAATGGCTTTTTCTGCTGCATTCATTATTATCAGCCATTTGACTGCTTAGGGCTTTTGCTTCAGTCATGTGAATTTTCTGTAATTGCACCTGTAATGTCTTACTGTAATTTAGCTAACTATTGCCCTTTCTTATTTATAAATCTATTCTTCCATTTATTTATCAGCCTTATGATCAGAAAAGCAATGGATAAATATTCACTGACAACTAACAGAGTATAAACATAAAACCATTTTTAAGCATACTTCTTAATGAACGGGTCTGTAAGGCGATAAAGCAGTACAGCAACTAAAGTTTAAGGATGAAATATGAAGCAAGTTATAACACAAGCTGCTTTGCACATCCTATCTATTGTACTGTAAACATTTGATTATGCGCAGCCTCTACACTAATATAATATCATTGCAACTTGCAAAGTCAGTCTCTGAGAAATTGAGGTCTACGGAAATTTGTGCATTGTGAGTTATGATTTGATAATTGCATGATCACTACATATGTTTTGCACAAGATCTTTTTTTTCTTTCAGATAATCAACAGTTGTGTCTGGGAGATTAATAAAATATTCAGAAAAAAAACAGTTAATGAAAATTTAGAAAGCAGTTGTTTTCTTCTACATGGGTGCATTTTTCACTAATGGTAAAATTAGATATATAACATTTTTGCATTTTACAAGAAAAATTACAGAATCATAGGATGGTTTGGGTTGGAAGGGACCTCAAATATCATCTAATTCCAACCTCCCTGCCACGGCAGGGACACCTCTCGCTACACCAGGTCACTCAAAGCCTCATCCAGCCTGGCTGAACACCTCCAGGGATGGAGCATCCACAATCCTCCTGGGCATCATCGCTCTCAGAGTGAAGAATTTCCTCCTAATTTGCAATCTAAATCTACTCTCTTCCAGTTTGAACCCATTACCCCTTGTCTTATCGCTACAGACCTTTGTGAAAAGTCCCTCCCCAGCCTTCCTGTAGGCCCCCTTCAGATACTGGAAGGCTGCAATAAGGTCTCCCGTGAGCCTCCTCTTCTCCAGGCTGAACAAGTCCAATTCTCCCAGCCTGTCTTCATAGGAGAGCTGCTCCAGCCCTCTGATCATCCTTGTGGCCCTCCTCTGGACCCTCTCCAGCAGGTCCATGTCCTTCTAGTGTTGGTGGCTCCAGAGCTGGATGCAGTGCTCCAGGTGGGGTCTCACAAAAACTGGAGTAGAGGGGCAGAATCTCTTCCCTTGACCTGCTGGCCACAAAACCACCAAAAAAAATCCATCTCACTCCTTGACCTCAAGAGATCTTGTTAATGAGAATTGCTTACAGTAACAATTGCCAGAACTGGCCAGAGAGCTGATGGCAGAAGGCCTTTGTCATACTTTCCTGATGTAGAATTCAAGTGAGATGGGGCAACTTACCAGTGCATTTTACAGGTATTTCTGACAACAAGACCAAAGATGGGAATCCCAAGCCTGAATGCACAGCCTGTGAGCAGACAGTAAAGAATTTTCCAGAACAAGAAGTTGCATATTTTTTAAGAAACCAAATCTGAAGTAATATAAAGGAAACTACAGCGTAAACTTAATGACTGGTAGCGCTGTTACCTGCACAATAATCTTAAATGTAGTCCTAACCCAGAACAAAGGTCCACATAGGCCCTGAACAAATAGACAGAAAGACAAGCATACAATACTCAAAGCTGTTATCTTTTAGTCAAAAAGAAGGAAGAGAAAATGAGTCATCATGAAGAAGTGGGTTTTTTCTGAATTTTTTTGCAAATATGACTGGAGTAATTTATTATTTCCTTTCTATTTTTCACTAGTTGAAGCTGTACATTTCCCACTTGAATTTCCTCTTGAGTTTCAGCATGTTGTTGTCAAACATTCTCTGTGCAAGTGATTCAGAGTCTTTCATAGCTGATATCCATGCTCAGCCTGAAATAATCTATTCCTCAAAATTCTCTGGACTTGAGCTTTACGACAACTACCATAGCTCCATATTTAAAACAAAGGCTTTTGATTCACACTTAGTTGCTACAATGGCAAGCCTTGAAAAGCAACAAAAACTTCATGTCCTGTTCATCCCACCTGATTAATCGTAGACATTGTTTGAGTACTTAGAACATCAGTGTGTCCCATGACACAGGCATTATGGGCTGGGAGGGAAGGAAACTGGACAGCAGAACAGACCCTGAAATTAAACATGCCAAGCAATTTGCAGGAAACATTGCACCAGTGAAGACAGACTGAGGCTCAGATATTAAGGGAAGTGTCTGACCTGTTTTCTCATATCCTAAATATTAAGGTGGAAGAATACATGAGTTCAATTAAAAGCAATACATCATTAGGCAGGCAATATTTTCAGCCAACAGCTTTTAGGAAAGTACTTTGTGAAGTGTGACATTCTAGTTTATTAAGGAGAAAATTCAAAAATGTCAAAGGGAAGAAATAAAAAATCAATCCAGACATTCATAATTTTTTTCATTTTTTCAAGTCATAATGTTGTTTTATTTTAACAATTTTCTTCCTTTTTTTTCCCCACTGTATTTTCCTTTAGCTAGTTTAAAGATTTTTTTACACTTACAGGTTTGGTCAAATATTTGGAAGCTTACATTCCAAATTTTCCACCCTTTGTCCACATGACAAGATTATACCTTTTCACCAGGAGATTTCAGGAGTCAAATATCACACACTCAAGTCTCCAACTTTGTGTGGAGAAGCTTCTGCTGATATTTTCTCTTGTGGCTTGTGGAATGCCAACACACAATCTACCACAAGCTCTTCATTTGCTTTGGACATTTGGAAAACAAGAATTTTCTGTCTGAACCATGCTCACAACTCAGTGAATGCTTCTCAGCAGCAGCAGTTGGTACTGCAGGTGAAAGAAGTCATCTATTTTCTCCAGGATCCTGCCCTTAGCCCCAAACATTGCGCCCATCTGGCTGCTGACATTGCAACAGTTTCCTCTCCAGCTCTTGTGAGGAGTACGGAAAAAGGAGTGGAAAGGCTGTTGTATTTCACTGGAAGTCTTGTCTGCTGGTGAGCAGGAAAGATTATGACAATAGATCATACCAAATGGAGACTACATACTGAGGTCTGCACATTCCTCTCCAGCCTTCATAATTGGATTGCATGCCTGTGTGAGTTGTCTGCACATGCTGCTTTAATCAGGGTATTCTTTTTCTTTGGAGACACAACACATCCATACTTCTTGGAAGCAAAATCTGGTCTCACAGGAGTGTTCTTGTATCAGTTTGCTACATAGAGGTTGAATTGCCAACCACACTCCACTTTTTATGGACTTCACATATAGTTCTTTAAAAACTGGCTGCAGAAAAATGTGCCTTTCTCAGCACCCTCCAGTGGATCCTGTGAGCATACCTTGTTCAACAAATGGCAGGAATTACTATCATTTATTGCCACATTTTACTCATTATTCTTGCACAGCTGAAACATAACATATAAACTCCAGTGTTTTCTCCTGCATTGTCAAGATCACTTTCGTCCTCATTTCTTGTCAGTGATATCTTCACAGGACAAGTAAAAGCAAAGGGTACTCCAGCTGCCAATGAGATGACCATTTATTTTGCAAGACTTGTGTCCATAGAAGCAGGATGCAGACAAATCTTAGGTGAATCATAAGAGAGAGTTTGAGGAGCTGACAAAAAACCAAACCAAACCAAAACAAAGGTATTTTTTTTTAACTTATAAAAAGTATTTTTATACTATTTTTTTACTTGTAAAGAAGTACACTTCATGCATGTGATCCCAGGAAAATCATGCTGTAATGTGGGAAAGATAAAGCATGCATCTCTTGTGACTCATAAGTTTTCTACCTAAGGAATGCTGGGAGGTAAATAATCTTTGTCCTGTTAAATGCATTTGTCTATACATTAAACATTCAGAAGAAAGTTTCATGAAAAATGTTGAGCCCTTCTGGCAATACCTTTCCATCTGTTTTAACATTAGATGACCTGCCTCCTTTCTAAGGTAAGAACTTTAATGTACTATTTTAGAATGAGAGGGATAAACTATGTCATGTAAGGGTTAAAGTGGAAAAAGAGGAATTTCACAAATCAGTCCTTACTGAGGGATATAAAAAGGATGTGCTTAATTCCTGCTTGTCACAGTGCAGTTATTGGGGACAAAGTCTGGCAAAGTGAGTCTAGACCTTCATATCTTCCCCACTTACCTTAGGACATTGGAGTATGTTGAAGATCTAACCCACTTCCAGTGAAATGAATAAACACACTTCAGCAACTTCGATAGACTTTGGATCAGATCTTATATAAATTTTTCTGTTCTTCTGCAACTCTATGAATCAGTGGCATAGTCAAGAGAACATGGAGGTAAAGAGAATTAACCCTCTTCTAGTCTGGGTAATATATGTTCTGCCAGACTTCAACAACTAGTCCAGGAATACCATGAATGGGTCAGCCATGCTCTAATGTCACTAGAGCATGAAAAGTGATTTTGGAGCAAAAGGCAAGCAGGTTTTTCATGCCACCTGTTCTGTTGTAAGCTGCTGTGGTTAACTGACCTGGTAGTGACCATTTGGCATTCAGAAATATAACTAAACTGTGTTACTGTGGTGATAAGGGTTGTGCATGGCCAGAAGCATGAATCCAAATGTAGATGCTATTGGCACATAAAGAAACAGCCTTCATTTAGCAGATAAGGTTGGGCAACAGAAAGGGGAAAAGTTCATCTTCCATATTTCTCTGGAATAGGCCCAGCATAGGAATCCAAAAATTGTTACTCTGCTCAAATAAAAATAGAGAGGGGGATGGGGAAAATAGAAAGAAAACAGAAAGTTTGCCTAAAGGAATCCCTCACTGATTATGTTTGCCATGAATACATTACTATGTAAGGCATTGATAAATGTCCCTATCTTTCCCTTCATTTTAGGAGAGAACCCAGCTAAGTGCACTGTGTGGTTAAGAAAATTGCAATTTTATTATATACTTTCACCTAAGGAGCAGCATGGAATAAGAAAAGAAGCTTAAAATACACACACAAAACCCCCAAACCACACAATGAAAGGAGATTACTCTGAAAATGTTATTTGCAAGCAAATAATTCTTCCACTCTGTTCCTGCCACAGCTTATGGGAAAATATCTTCTCTGAATATTTTAAGGCTGAGGTCACACTTTTTTGGTTTCTGCATGGAAGGAGAAAATAGGAACTAGGCTGTAAAAAAACTAAATTCTGAGATGTAAAACTGTACAATAAAATGAGGCCTCTTATCCAAGTAGCCCAGGAAAAACAGAAACAAAAAGAAGAAGCAAAACAAGTAGCTTGCCCTGGTAAAGAGGGCAAATGATAGAGGGCAGAGGTAGCAAAGTTGGGGCTTTTGTTTGTTTTGCTACTATTTTTTCCTTTAGAGCCATTTTTTGCAACACCAGTAAGATGAACATTTAGATCTGCACATATCACATAGAAGTGTAATGGTTTATGGCATATCACATTTATATAAGCCTTTTAATCCTGATGGGTTGCAGGGTATTTATTTCAGCTCCAGACTTGAATCTAGCAGCTCTTGGCATCAAGGAATGAAGCCTGACAGGCTGAAACTCCCCATCTGGTTCAGAGCATAGCAGCCTCTCTGCTCAGCAACACAGGTTGCGATATACACATCTACCCAGTCATCGGCACTCTCTCTCTGCTTCTACACAAGACACAGAGGGCAGGTCAAGGTTCTGTTAGCAATATCCAAAGCCATCTGAAATATTACATAGAGCTACTCTAAGAAACCACTTCTCACTCCACAACCATGGCCTCCCAAAAGAGAATAATTTTCTGCTACTGTAAAAATGTCAATCAGAAGAAGGATATAGTGTTGAAGAGGTGGAAGACGAAAATGAGATGTTAGAATTCTTTGCCTTAAGTGTTATAAACAGCAATTTACCACACAGGACTTTGATCTGAGCTTGAATGTCCAATCTACCTCTCTATAGGCACTGATAATACATCTAGAGAGGCTGAGAGAATTCACACCATCACTTCTCCTGCTAGAGAAAAGCACCCTATTTTCTGAGGTAGGACACTGCAGCTTCACAGGATAGAAAAAAAGGCATAGGATAAAGACAGACATTTTATCAGAATCCATAGTGTTAAAATACAGTCATGGGATGATGAAAGTCTATGTTATTTTGCTCTTGAATTAACGGTGAGATGTAATGATTGGGTACAATGAAAGTCATAGACACGTTTGAAGTCAGACTACCTCATCATTTAAGGTTTTGCAATGCACATAGGCCAATTTCCAGAGCTCTGAATTGCTGCTGTCATACAAATAAATAATAATTTTAAACCTAGCTTGGAAGATGTAAATAATTCCTGTAGGTCATATGGTAATAATTATTATTATTTTTAATCAATGATAAAACATTTTTACAAATGGTTTTCACATTTAAGCCAAGGGACATGAAGAGAGCAAACTGCATTCTGTCCTTTTCTACCTAAATAAACAGCAGATAGACTCCTGAACCACTACCCCCAGGAGCAGCTGAATTGTTATTGGAATTAATGAGACAGATAAGAAGCTGCATAATTTAGCAAATTATTGTTAAGCAGGATGCTAAATTTTGTGGCAGACAGTCAAAAGAGCAAGGCTACTGCAGCTTGTGTCCTACCATAATCTTTAAAACATGTCAAGGTAATAATGATTGCAATGGCCAATATGACTAACGTGAACTAACTAGCAGTCTCATTGTGCTTGGAACATTATAAATACATGATGAGAGACCTGAATTTTTTATGAAATTTACCATCCTGTCAGATCCTTTTCTATCTTGTTTTTTTAAAAAAGTTAAATGGTATCAGGCATAAACTGGCTAAACAAACTTTTCTCTGGGTGTGAGAAAGACCTAGCATTGGTTTTGCTTGTTACAGTACATTGGCAGGCACCTGGGAGAAGCTGCCCAGCTCACATGACAGTGATCACTGTCTCAGCAAGGTTGGCATGCAATTATTGTGTTGAGCATTGTGGTGTCCCTTTTTGTGTTTGCCCCCCACTGCAGCTGATTTCTGCCATGATACTTATGCATGTTTGGCAACAGACAGAAACAAGATTCAAGACGGAATCATTATTTATTTATTATTATTATAAGTTCTCTTACTTCTCATACTGCTTCTGCTGCTACTATTATTATTGAACAGATGTACCAAATAGAAACCAGCCAGGCTAACACCACAACTAGGTGAGACAGGTGCTTTTACTTGTAGTACCCGCACAAATACTTCATAGTCATGCATCTTTTTGGACAGGTGAGACAAAGACTGGAGAGAAAAAAGAGACCATTTTGAAATAAGACTTTTCCAGACTGATAGGCTTATCTGCAGCAGTGTTTGGAGTGTTTGGTGTTGTGAACATCATCTGCATGTCCATCCTAGCCATTGCACAAACTGTGCGTACCTGCTTCTCTGATGGTAATGAATTTAAACTTGTTTGTCTGTCAGAAAGAGAATGCTTGGGTCAGCAGAATTTTTCTGATTTAGAGATGGATCTAAAATCAACTGAAACAAAAAATGTGTCCCTCCTAACTTCAGCAAGCAAGGAATCTAACACTTAAACTCTATTTTTTTGTAGTTGCAATAAGACTCCAAAAGGTACAGCTACCTGCTTACATGTTCACATTTTGAAGCAGATTTGTTTCCAGGTGTATTTTTTATTTAATTATTTTATCTCTGCTTTTGTAGTTTTGCAAGTAGAATAATCTGCTCTGATTGGCAGAAATGATACCTGTCTTACACACACAGGCAAATAAGTCATTTAAAAGGATGGGTAACATTAAAATCCTGAGAGAACTCCTTATTTCAGTACAAGTATAACTTCAATAACTCACTAACCATATCTACCTTTTGCCAATATTGTGTTTGCAGCCGAACATGTTGTGTTTATACTATACATACAGACATAATAACGCTTAAGGTCATCCCATAGGCAAACAATCTTACCAAACTTCTCTGCTGGTGACAAAACTACAATAGAATTCATTTTGTGATGAGGTGAAGTGGAGTGGTTTTAGACTGTGTGTCTAACAGTAGGAACTTTCTTATATACACTGTTTGATAGGGCTCATTTGTACTACAAGGCAAAGTAAAGTTTAAGATGCCCCACTTCCTCCATTCTACTAAACACACTTTAGTATCTTGTTGCAATGTTTGTTCATTTTCTTAGCACTTATCCTCAAAAATAAGAAGAGCATACCATCTCAGATGTTACAGTTCAAGATAAGACCGGTTTGAGTTACAAACAACAGAGGTGGATCTCTGAAAAGAAGAGTCGATGTCCTGATGTTTGCAGGATATAGGATTTCGGTCCTCATGCATGGTCCCTGAACCCAGCCAGATAAACTCTAGGGTTTGAGGGAGATGTGGGGGAAGACCCTAGTCCCAAAAACACCAATAAACTAAAAGCTCAAAACACAAGTCAAAATTATGTCCCAGCAAAAATCCAAGGGTGAACAGGATGTTAAATAGACTGATGGTGGCAGTGAAGTCAAGAAAGGAAATGCTCTTCTCCATGTGATTTATTTCAGGTATTAACTACATGTCGGAGTGAATTAATCTCAAGGAACTTAGTTTACAACTTATGATAAATACATTTTTGTTCCCTTTTTTGTGAAGAGATTGTACTCTTAGAAAAAAGGCATTTCATCATGTCCTTCATAAATGACATTAATTTGGTCACCTTTCTGACTACTTCTGTCAGAATTCCTTTTTTTCTCAACAACAACAAAAAATTACCCAAGACCTTTCCTCAAGCACAAATTGCTACTGTTAGCTTTATCTACAGAAGTAGAACTGGACAATCCATTCAGGGTGGGAAAAGAAAAAGAGCATCTGGAACAGATCTCAGCTGGAAGAAATAAATTTCCAGAAACACTATAAATATTATTCCAGAGGAATGCCTGCTCACTCACAAAATATTCTGCCTCCTTGTAAAAAAGACTGTTCTGAAAAACAACCTCAGCTTTTATTTGCAACAGTTGCAAAATGATATGAAATTGTATTTATCAGCATAGGATACCCCTTATGTAAGAAAAACCTTACTACTAGGCATTCACTTTTCTGTCTTCCCTTCTCTAGAGTAAATGCAAGTAAAAACACCCTCCCTTGTCCTCTCCCAGGCACGAGTTCCAGTTTAGGAGATCTCACAAAATAATGTTCCTGTCTTTCACCAAAAGTCTCAGCTCAGTCCTTGTGTAACAATATGATCATGATTGACAGCTTATGTACTGAGAAAGAAGAAAAGAAATAGACAAAAATTTTCACTCTCTCTACTTTTTCTTCACTAGTTTAAGGTCTGCAACGCTGCCTCAGCAGAGTGAGTAATGAGTTATGCAGTTGCTATGGCAGCCTTGCATCTCATCCTTGCTTTGCCATGAGAAATAATATGGCAGAAAATTCACTCATGACAACATCTGTTGCTGCTGCTGCTGATACATTGCAGAAGTTTCACTGTTTTTTCCTCTCTTCGTCTTCTTTCCCTCACACCAACATACACATGTATAGGAACAACAGTCTGTGATTATGTGAGGACCCTGTGGTGTTCCTATCACAATGAGTGTATTGTCTTTATGTGACAGGGTTTTGACAGCACTGGGGCTGCAGGAGTAGCTTCTGTGAGGAAACACCAGGAGTTGCCCTCATGTCAGGCAGAGCTAGTGTCAGACAGCTCCAACATGGACCCACAATAGGCCAAAGCTGAGCCCATCAGTGACATTCATACCACCTCTGTGTTAACATATTGAAGAATGAGTAAAAAAAGCTGCACAGCAGCTGAGAGAGAGGAGTGTGAATAAGTGAGACAAACAGCTCTGCAGACACCAAGGTCAGTTAAGAAGAGGGAGAGGAGGTTCCTCCAGGCACTGGAGCAGAGATACCTCCTGCAACCCATGGAAGTCCGTGATGCAGCACATAGACATACAACCTGCAGCCTGTGGAGGACTCCACACTGGTGCAGGTAAATGTGCCCTGAAAGAAGTTGTAACCCTATGGAGAGCTCACATTTGTGCAGGCTCCTGTCAGAACATGAGGCCCATGGAGAGAAGCCTTCACAGGATCAGTTTTCCTGGCAGCACTTGTGATCCCATGGGCAACCCACTCTGGGGAAACCTGTTCCTGAAGGACTGCACACTGTGGAAGTGACCTGCACTGGGTAAGTTCATGTAGCCCATGGGAAGGACCCACACTGAAGAAGTTTGTGGAGGACTGTCTTCCATGGAAAGGACCCCATGCTGGAACCGGGGAAGAGTGTGAATAGTCCTCCCCCTGAGGAGGAAGGAGTGGCAGTGACAATTTGTGATGAACTGACCTCAACCCACATTCCCCCTTCCACTGTGCTGCTCAGGGAGTGGAGGTAGGGAAACCACTAGGGTAGTTGAGCCCAGGAAGAAGGGAGGGGTGAAGGAAAGAGTTTTAAGATTGTTCTTATTTCTCATTATCCTACATTGTCTGATTGGTAATAAATTAAGTCAGTTTCCCCAATCTGAATCTGTTTTGCCCACAACAGTAATTGCTGAGTGATTTATTTATCCCTATCTCAACCCATGAGCTTTTTAATCATGTTTTCTCCCCTTGTCCAGTTGAGGAGGGGGACTGATAAAGCACTTTGGTGGATCAATGGTGGCCAGCCTAGGTCAACCCAGAGCATACAGAATAACACATAAAGCAAATAATCTATTATATTATTCATCACATGGGGAGCATCCCCAGAAGCAAAGCAACAGGAGATCACAGGATGCATTCTGGACAAGCACCAGAAAATCTAGGATAAAAATTCTGTGTATTTCTTTCTCAACCCTAATCCACCCTTCACTTCAGATATTTTTAATATGTTTTTGGGAAAAGAACATATTTCCTTCTTGTTTGTGAGTTATCTAATTAAATCAAGCTGAGCCTTGAATGAATACTCTGTCCATTGTAGGCATAAAAAACCCACTTTATAGCGGTAACATTACTGTAGAGTGAGATACAAACTACTGGCTGTTATGTTAGGACTGAGAAGTGCCAAAAGAGGTTCCAATCAGACAACTCATGCAGGGCCATGGGCAGTGCTCACTCTGCCGTTTTCAGCTTTATAAGGCTTAAATTCCAGTTCAAGATTGTACACTTTAATAAGAATATAAAGCAAAGCAGAGAGGAGAATAGAAGTGGAGGTGAAGAGAAAACTTTATAGTGCTCAGCCAGTGGAAAAACTTTATATCAGCTGCATTCATTGCTAGAGAAGAAGTCCTTAAATTAGCTCAGCAGGAGAAATACAGGCCATTTAGCTATTTTACCAGTATCAGGCCAAATCTGGAGTTTATAAAGCTAAATTTCCCTTGTACATCGCTTTACATAGTAGTAAAGTAGGTTAAACTAGTGTGTGAACTACATTATACTTACACCTCTACTCAGGAAGATGAAAGAAATCACATAAGAACCTACTTCAGCAACTAAATTAAAAAGCTGAAGACTGACAAAATCTCTAGGTTCAGCTGACAGTAGATATTAGCAGCGAAGAAGTACTGCATGTCGTCTGAATTCATCTCTGTGATATGCTTATATGTGTAGATGAACCAGTTTTGAAGAATGGCAGATAGTTTATGGGAAAAGGCTTTAGGTTTTCCATTGTGACACATAAAAAATAAGATACGAGTGAGGAACATATCTATCCAATCCCCAGTTTTGGGGGATTTTTTGCTTGATTGATACAAAACAAACCTTCTATTTTCACTTTCCCTGAAAAGCAATTTTTATTTGACTTGCTCATACCTTCATTGGAGCAAATACTGATTTTCTCCATGTGTAGTATCTGAGTGACATAAGCATGACCATATATAAGTATAAAGGGGATCAGATTTTCCTTGCATGGTTGTGTGAGCTATAAGTCTGTTACAAACAAAAGGGAAATAATCTTCTTAGTCATTTTCAAACACGTATTTCCAAAGACCGACATGTTTCTACAGCCTGTATTCAAGGAAAAAAATGTCAATGACTTCTGTAAAAAGTATATTGTTACAGCTTTTACAGAGACTTTGATTTTCACATCTCAGCATACATAATGCATGGAGTGTCCTTTTGAACCCCTAGTTACAAGATCAGCAGATATAGGATCCTTTCTAAAATCTGATCCTTATATAGGTTCTTAAATAAGTTAGCTGAAAAATTGTACCTCATCTGCAATGAAATACTAGTTTCACGAATGAAGCCTTAAAGGCTGCAGGTCCCAGTGATAGCAGACAGTTTAAGTCTGCAAATACCAGATAGCTTAGATAGATACAGCAGATAATGCAGAAAATCAGAGACAAGTTGTGTAGGAGTGGGGATAGAGAAAGGCAATCTATTTTGCTTCTAAAGTGAGATTTGACAGGTTTTAATCTGGTTTACTTCTGCCATTCCCCAGCTTGTATGTTTCTTCATTTTTGTTTACTTTTTCATCCAACAAGCAATGTTCAAATTGTGCCCATTTTACAGGACAGATCAGAGACAGTATCATAGGTTGAAAGAAGTCACACCCCATTCACACATTCATTGTTCAAGCAGGGATTCCTGGTGTGGCCACTGCTGAGATGAGGAAAGAGACTTCCAAGTAGCAGCAGGCTGGTCAACTACAGATTTCTGTGGTGGTCACATCCAGAGGGTAGTGGTCAATGCCATGATGTGCAGATGGAGATGGGTAACAAGTGGTGTCCCTCAGAGGTCTGTACTGGGACCACTGCTGTTGTGTATCTTCATCAACAACAGTGCAATCAAGTGCACTCAGCAAGTTTGCAAATGACACTGAGCTGACGGGTGTGGTTGACAGGCCTGAGGGACAAGATGCCATCAGAGGAAGCTTGACAAGCTTGAGAACTGGGCCCACATGAACCTCATGAAGTTCATGAAGGCCAAGTGCAAGGTCCTGCACCTGGGTCAGAGCAACCTCCAGTATCAATACAGGCTGGGAGAAGAAGGTATTGAGAGCATCCCTGCAGAAAAGAACTTGACGACATTGATGGATGAAAAGCTGGACATGAGCCAGCAACGTGCGTTTGCAGCCCAGAAGGCCAATTGTATCCTGGGCTGCATGAAAGGAAGTGTGGCCAGCAGGTCAAGGGCAGTGATTCTGCCCCTCTGCTCCACTCTGGTGAGATCCCGCCTGGAGTACCATGTTCAGCTCTGGAGTCCTCAGCACGGGAAAGACATGGACCTGTTGGAGCAGGTCCAGAGGAGGGCCACAAAAATGATCAGAGGAATAGAACACGTCTGTCATGATGAAATTCTGAGAGAGCTGGGGTTGTTCAGCCTAGAGAAGAGAAGACTCCAAAGAGACGTTATTGTGGCTTTCAGTACTTAAAGGGAGCTTATAAGAAAGATGGGGACAGAATTTTTATCAAGGCCTGTTGTGACAGCATAAGGGGCAATGGGTTTAAAATAAAAGAGGATAGGTTTAGATTAGATATAAGGAAGACATTTTTTACAGTGAGGGTGGTGAAACACTCACCCAGGTTGCCCAGAGAGGTGGTTGATGTTCCATCCCTGGAAACATTCAAGACCAAGCTGGACTGGACTCTAAGCAACCTGATCTAGCTGAAGATGTCCCTGCTCATTGCAAGCAGGATTAAACTAGATGATCTTCAAAGTTCCCTTCCAATTCAAAACATTCTTAGGATTTCATGAAGAGGAAGGAGGAGAAGCGGAAGAGAAGGAGGTAAAGAAAGTTCAGGTAAGACTGAGGCTGAAGCTGTTTTAATATTGAATGCCATCCAGATTTTGTAAATGTATCTGTTTGTAGAATGTGTTTGGTAGGTAAGGGTATGTAAGACACATTAGGTATCTGTCTTAAATTAAAGTGTTATTAATAGCAAGGCATCATGCAGCAAATGATCCATGTGGGCTGATCTCTCCTTCCCCTGTGGCACTCCTTGAAATGTCAGTGAAATCTCCATTGGTGTGGGGTAAATCAGACCAAACAACTGAATCTGAGCATGATGACCCTCTCCTAAGCTGTTCTGGAGGCAAATGCATATTTGAGACTTTATGGTATAAAATGGGACTTGTTTCGTAACCTTTTAACTCTGCAAACCGGGAACAGATGTAGTTAGAAACCAGAAACAACATGTAATGCATTGTATTTTCAGCTTTAAGTGTGAACACTGTTTGCAGCACGATAACAACAATTTCAGAATGTCTCAAGATGTAGTAATTAGTGTCACATTTAGATCTTAAACCTTTATCCTCTTTCTACAAGCCAAGAAATTTTTTTCAAGGACTATTCTCTTCTAATCTCCAATAAGCTTGATATTACCAGGGGTTACCAGTAGTATATTATTACGTTCTCAAAATGTTATGTTCTTCAGTGCCTTTAAAATATTTCACTTATTTCACAATGAAATCGTGTCAGACAGAGACTGCTATGTTTATGAATATTCTCTCGTATGCAATGTAAATAAGCACCTTCTTTCCCAGCATAAAGAGTTTTCATGAAGATGCACTGTGCTATGTAATGAGTGCTGTGATGCCATAAATAAAAAGGATCATGCAATATCTGAACATGTTGAAAAAATAGAAAAATATATGGTCACTGAAGAATTCTTCAGCCAGTGAAAAAATGCACTAAACAACTTCAAAAATGATAGTTAACGCCAGTAATTTTATACTTATTAACTATAAAGTAAACCCAATTAAACAATTTGCTGCTATAATATATAAGAATTGATAAGGAAAGTTCACAGCTTAGTCAGACCCTTGACAAAGCCTGTTGCAGTCCTTGGAAATGCTCTTACTTATATAATAATTCTTCAAATGAGACCAAGAATGCTATTGCTATCAATACATCTTTTATACATGTCTTTATAGACATGTATTGCTCTGGATGACTCAAGAGTGTCAATATTTTATCCTAAGAGAGAGCATTTAGGATGTGGCTCAGCAAGTTTCATGCAACTCTGTTCAAATACTTTTCTGTTAAGCAGGATTTTAACAGCAAAATTAGTTTTTTATTAAAATCTTCATTTTCGTTTTAAAAACATGGCCAAAGGCCAGTAAGCACAGATCTGAAGTCCTCCATGGTCCTTCCAACCTGAATTATTCTATAATTCCACATCCAGAGACCGTGTCATGAAAAAATTTCTATCAAAAAAAGAGAGCAGATGTGGCAAAATAGATGTGAGGATATTCTGGCAGTCTGATTAGATGTCCTAAATCACCACTGTGTAAGTACTTCTTCAGAAAAAACAATTTGTTAAAAATTCAACACCTTCCATGAAAGATAGATTACACTTTCATTTCTCCCTTCGTCCAACCTTGCTGTGTAAATGGAGAAAGATGTCCTTATAATTGAGAATTTTTGCCCTTCAATACCTCTCTTTTCCACTCTAAATAAAAGATTTTGTACTACAACTTGTCACTAAAAACAAAACTACCTTTGTGAACTCAGTGTTAGCAAAGTCTTCCCTCCTTCTGCCTCCACATCCCATAAATTGTCTGAAGCATTCTCCTGTCCAAACTCAGTCTGACATGAGTAAAGGTTTCAAGAATACAGGAGAGAGTGAAAATTGTACATGCAATGCTTCACAAGGATCAGAAAACTACTTTTGACAGTCTTCATCTGGAACATTGTTCTACTCATGGATGATCTTGAAGGGCACTGCCTCCAGGTCACACAAGTTGCATTGTAAATTTTGTATTCTGTGCAGCCTGAATGGAGGAAAATAAAAATTTTAATTTATAAACTGAAATTTGGGTTTTGATGTATCTAGACTTGCTCCATTACTTGCACTGGAAAACAGAATCAAAGCCTCAAATTCTCAGCAGAACCTGACTAGCAGCCAACACAGTGACTTGAGCGAGGCCCAGATGTGCTTGTAGCATGCTAGTCCGAGGGAAAAGCTGGGAACAAAATCACCTTTTACTGCAGATTGAGTATCTATGTATTATTGTCTGCAGTATTGACTGGAGTAAAACATGATAATCCAGCCACAAATGGTGAATATATGAATTCTAACAGCTATCTGCTTCTCCAGAGTAAGCGATAATGCCAGCCCAAAAGCTAACGTTGAAAAGTATTCTTGGTAGTGGAGATGATCGGGCTATCATTTCACAGTCAGGGTCTTCAAATGGGATCTTCACTCATCAAGCTACCAACAAAGGTGAGCTGCATGCTTTCCACAAAATGTGTTGGCCAGCTCTTTGAAATGTTCCTGCTTACAACCAGCATCATTTTCTACTGCTCACAACAACCACTTTCCAAACAGGATATAATTTTTTGTAGACAGCCTGACAGCTTAGTGGCAGCAGTGTTTTCACCAGTGGAGAATAAAATACACAGCTGAGTGTTATCAGCCTGCTGCCAGAAGCTGTATTCATGGTCTGTTTTCTATTCCACTTGTCGCAGACAGACATGGAGAAAGTGGCAGGAAAAACACTGATCCTGGCAAAGAAAGGGGAAGAAGGAAAGGCAGTACCCAGGCCCTGAACTCTTGGGAGCGATAAGAGCCATCTAAAATAGGTCCTTCAGTGTGTCATGGAGATACAGTAAATAACCCATCAGTCCTCCCTGTGAGAGTGGAACAATTCGCGAGTGTGGGCGTGGAAGTCTGACTCATGTAAAACAACAAGCTATTGGAGCTTTACTGTTACATGCATTTTTCATTTTGAATATGCAGTGTGCATACACAATGATATATGCATAATACTAACTTTAAGGCCTAATTCCTTCTTGGCACAATGATATGACTGGTACTGGGACTGGTCCTCTTTAACATCTTTATTGGTGACATGGACAGGGGGATTGAGTGCACACTCAGCAAGTTTGCAGACAACACCGAGCTGTGTGGTGCGGTCGACATGTTGGAAGGAAGGGATGTTATCCAGAGGGACCTTAATAGGCTTGAGAGTTGGGCACATGCCAGTCTCATGAAGTTCAATAGAGGCAAGTGCAAGGTCGTGCACCTGGGTCGGGGCAATCCAGGCACAAATACAAGTTGGGCAAGGAATAGATAGAGAGCAGTCCTGAGGACAAAAACTTGGGGGTGCTGGTTGATGAAAAGCTCAAGATTAGCCAGAAATGTTCGAGTACAGCCCAGAAAGCGCCAGCTGTGTCCCGGGCTGCATCAAAAAAAGTGTGGCCAGCAGGTCAAGGGAGGTGATTCTGCCCCTCTACTCCAGTTTTTGTGAGACCCCACCTGGAGCACTGCATCCAGCTCTGGAGCCACCAACACTAGAATGACATGGACCTGCTGGAGAGGGTCCAGAGGAGGGCCACAAGGATGATCAGAGGGCTGGAGCAGCTCTCCTATGAAGACAGGCTGGGAGAATTGGACTTGTTCAAGCCTGGAGAAGAGAAGGCTCACAGGACACCCTATTGCAGCCTTCCAGTATCTGAAGGAGGCCTTCGAGAGGGACTTTTCACAAAGGTCTGTAGTGATAGGACAAGGGGTAATGGGTTCAAACTGGAAGAGAGTAGATTTAGATTGGAAATTAGAAGGAAATTCTTTACCCTGAGGGTGGTGAGACTCTGGAACAGGTTGCCCAGGAGGATTGTGGATGCTCCATCCCTGGAGGTGTTCAGGCCAGGGTGGATGGAGCCTTGAGCAACCTGGTGTAGCGAGAGGTGTCCCTGCCATGGCAGGGAGGTTGGAACCAGATGACCTTTGAGGTCCCTTTCGACCCTAACCATTATAAGATTCTATGATACGTATTCAATCAGAAATATTTAACACGGGATCAGGCTTGATCATATGGGTTGCTTAAAATGGGGGATGAATAATTGTAATTCTTAATAAATTCCACTCTTTCCAGTTGCAGTTTGTCCTTTATTGACTCTGTTGCATAGAAATCACTTATTTACAGGAGAGACTAAATGAAATTTCTTAATATAGCTGAGAATTGTGTAATTTAGGATGATTAAAGGGGGAATTTCCTGTTATGTGTAAAAGCAATTTAAGTGACCTCTTTGCTGTACACACTGGAGGAGGCTTTGCAGTTAAGAATGAAAATGAAAAAATTTCTCTTTAAAGAGCTTTGTATTATCAAAAGCAGCTGCACTGATATTGATCTCCTTAATTATACATGCACTGCAACCATTTTTGTGACATAATACTGGCCTGTGATTTAGAGCTGCAATTCTAAAACCTCATAAATATTTTGCTAAACTGTAAACAATGAGGAAGAGCAGAAGAACCAGCATTTCTCAACAATCTTTTGGATATGGAAGGGCTATTCCATTTATGCTCCCTTAGCTGCCAGCCTAACGTCTGCTGTACAAACACTTAGGTCTACACTGTACCTTATGTGCTTCTTTTCTTTAACACCAACACAGGCACAAACCTGGTACAAAATCTAGCAAGCCTCACACTGATTTACACTGACACTACTTTACAGTGTTCTAGCATGGAATTTCCTTTACTTGCTAGTCCAACTCCTCCCGCATTACCAAAGCTGAAACACATCTTCTCCTTGGAAGCAAAATTAATGCCTTGCTATCTGGATGTGGTAGTATTTTAGACTTGTCCTGCTAGATAAAGGAGAAGCAAATTTGTTCATGTTAGCTATTGCAGTTAAACTATTGGTTAGAGACTAAAAATAAAATGTTGATTTAAGAAGTAATTTAGTCTGAAGATTTTAACATTAGAACAAACCATGGTCTGCTAACAAAAGCGATTCTCTCCTTGTGAGTACAAATCTCCCTTGAACGATGAACAGACTGTGGTCCCAGAGGTCACATCTGCAAAATAAAAACCTGCCATGCCATTAACTTGATGTAAACTAAACAGAAGTGACACAGTTCTTCATCCTCAGCAAGGACTTGCCATTGCAAAGACGTTATTAGGGTACGGAACTGTTGTTTACAACTGTTGTTAAAATGTCAGTTAGACAAATCAGTCAATCAACCTTCTTTATCCTTCTTTGCTTTTTGCTATTGTTGCTGAGCTGCTGATGAGAAATGAAGAGAGTCATTCAGGGCAAACAAAGGAGAATTCTTGATAGGTAGAAACTTCCTCTTTCCTTTTGTTTTCTAATGACAGTTGAGGTTTTTGTGTTGAATCTGTGTGTCAGCAGCTGCAGACTTGCTGAGAAGCTGTGTTTGGCCATCATGATTAGGATTTGAACAACCCAGATTTTCACTTTGGGCAGTAGTATGACCTTCTGCAGGAATATAGAGCCAAAAGGAAAAAGGAGTTTCTGTAAAGTTATAATAAGCAGATGATTTTATTATGCTCACATAGATAAGGAGACTTAAAAGCTCATAAAGCATATAGAACTGATGTAATGCTAATTAGAAATATTTTATTGCAATAAACAGTAAGGATTGCAGATCACAGGAAACTAGCTTTCTGACAGGGCAAGTACTTGAGTTTTTACTTCTTCCCTCTTTCAAACTGTAAAGAAGATCTGGTATTAGATAGCTGAATATGATGACAGAAGCTTGAGAACAGGATGTGATAAAAGCATCAGAGAATTTTCTCAGTATAGGAAGCAGCCCTGCAGAGCTTTCCTTTGGTTTCAACTGAAAGTAGAAGTCCTGCTTTACTAAGCAGAATTTTGATCCATCAGCATTTTGGAGAATGAAAAAAACAAACCTCCTGATCTCTGTATTAAGATATAGCATATCAGAGAGGGCTAACAGTTCATTAAGGCAAAAGACCTTCATATAATTTAAACTCTTACTTTTCTAATGAAGTCCAGTATATACTGATTTTAAAAATCACCAGCAGCATAAGCCAGATCCTCTTTCCTTGCTCTGGCCTTTCACACACCATTAAGGAAAGTTTAGGCAGTTTTATTCCCAGCAAGATTTTAAATTATTCAGAAGTAAAAACCTAATTGAAGTCAAGTTTATAAACATTGTGTCTTCCAGACTTCTAAAATCCTGTATTCTTTTGTATTTGCTTGGAGAGCAGTTTTTTCCTTGACAAGAAGAAAAGGCTAGGTATGTGACTAATCTTTTCTTTTTCAGGATACAGTATTTAACAGGAAAGGTAGGAAAAAACATTTGAACAAAGCTTTACTTACAAAAACGCTAGATGCTGTGGCAAATAACTTAACAAGACGGAAAGTTTGGTCTGTCATTTTCTATGTTATTAAGTGTGCATGAAGTACTGTTATTAAGCCTGTGCTATCAAGACTGTATTAAAACCGACAATGCATTCTGAATCTCTGACTATTGTTCTTTAGCCTCCTTAACTGTGCAAGTTATAGTGGGTTCTAAGAATTATTTTAATAATTTGATCACTCCTGTGCACATGCAACATTCATACCCCATTAACCATTGTAGTCAGTGTCTGGCAGATATTTAGTCTTCAAGGAAAACTATTGACTAAATTTTTCTATCTCTTTTAAAACTCACTGTTGCTGGTTAACATCAAGAGCTATAAAGCAAAAGCACGTACAAGAAAGCAGACAAGAGTATTTATGGTAGAAAACAAATATGTTGTTGAAAATGTCCTTCAGATAAAATCAGAATTTCCAAGGATTCTGTCCTCCACTTTAAAATACTTTGCCAATTGCATCACATTGGTTGATGTCAGATCTAAAATAGCCTCTCCTTTGTAGCTTCAGTCATGCAAGACAAAAACGATGAACCCAATCCACTCCAAGAATTCTACTAATGCTTCATATCCTTCAATCTTGTTTTTCTGGTGTATGAGAATATTAAATCTTTCATCACCTACCAGTTCTGTCAGGCAAATAAATACAACATGTATTTAAGAGCATAACAAAGGTTTGCTCATAAGAAGAGGTTTCCTTCTAAGCAGTGATACACAGAAGATTCTTACCCTAACGGTTCCTTTTTTTCCACTTGCTTCTTATATTTCTGGAATTAGCATACTGATTTCTCAGATACTTAGAAGGAGGCTCATTATTCTTACTTCTATAGCAACTTGAAAGGTTCCCCATTTTCCTGCCCAGATATTAATGCAGTTATTAGGATTTCCCTTCCCCTTCGCTTGTCACTCATGTTGTCTTATATTTTCACATACAGAGGCTTTTGTCATCTTTCCCTTTCAAAAGTGATTTACAACACCTTCATCCATTCCCTAAGATTACATTGCAGGTGTTCTTTCTGTTCTCTGTGAGGTATCTTCACATTATTTTTCCCTAACAGGATGCTATTGTTTGGTGACAGAGGCTGTCACAGCACTGCCCACACCATCTGTGAAGCCAGAGCTCCAGAATTTGTCGGTGCTGGCTGAAGACACTACCTTTAAAGTGGAGGTATCAGTAGCAGCCACGGTCTCTACCTCTTCATGCTCACAAATGCCTTCTGCTGTGCTTACTGGGTCAGTAGGCAATACTATCAGAGAAGGCAGCAGATATAGCAAACCTTCAGGTACACCTTGGGCTGGGAGTCTGGGCAGCAAAATCCAAAATTTGTCAATTGACCATCAGTTCTGCAGACGTCTCCACTTCTTTGTAAGATTCTACTTTTGGAGGAGCATTTGTTCACCTTTAGGTATTTTTAGCTCTAATGGAGGCCAAAGACAAATCTCTCTTGATGAAGCAAATGATGGCTCATCTGCCCATGGGGAAAAAAAAAAAAAAAAAAAAAAAAAAAAAAAAAGGAGTTGTTTTGACCCAAGTAGTTCCCAAGCACATACTTTGCAAGAGAATTACTTTCCCACACATGCTGTGCTTACCATCTTTTATTGCTAACAAAATCCCAGTACTTGATGCATACAGCCCCAGGATATTTTCATGAATAACTCATAAAAAACACTGACAGCCTCCTGAGAAAAGCAAAGTATGTTTTCTAATATAACCAAATACTTTGACTTTTGAATATTTCATATTTGCAACTGAGGCCCTGTCAGCAATACTAATTATTGTCAGTGTGTGAGGTTCTTATGCTCAAAGAATTAAAAGTTTACATGCAATTTCTTTATGGATAGCTGTCATAAAAAGGAATGGATGTTTTGGAGAGTGTGTTATTATCATGCGATTATGTTCAAGATATAACATACATGTATATATACATACAGTATCAGGTTATATATTTCTTTCTTTTTAAATTTATAGTTCTAAGAAAGTATAAAACCATTTAGCATAGAAGATCAAAGACTCAGTAATAAAGACCTCCCTAGCTTTCTGGACCTCCATTCTTGTCATTCAGGGCCATAGAGTACAGCTTCAAAAGCAGTTCATCAGTCAACAGTTACAAACATCAGCTCAAGGGCATGAGCCTGCCTTCTTTTTGCATCATCAGGAATAGAAAGGAGCAGACTTTTCTTTCAGTTTCCAAATGTCAGAAGATAAATATTTTTGTATGCAAATATGATGACTTTTGCCGATGTTAGTAATATTTCACAGGACCAAAGCTGATTAAGATTTCTGCAGTTTTACAAAATAACAATATATAAATGCTACAGAGAACACAATAAGGATGGAGGTTTGGTCATCCCCTAAAAAAATCTCTCTTTTTCAGTATCCAATGCATCCTAGCTTGATCCTGAGTCCACTCATGCCATCTTATCCTGTCAATGAGCCATCTTGCAAATGTAGAGCATGTTAAAATCAAATCTGGTTCTATTGCATATTTTTATCATATTTGTGTCCAAAAACTGCAGCAGCACAAGCTGCAGCACACATTGCTATTACCAACAGTTCTAGCTGCTGTGTGTTTCTGCCATACAACCAAAGGTTCTGCCATACAACTAAAAGGCACACTGTTTTAACAGAAAATAAAAATTTGACGCATTCTGTACCACTCATCCTTGAGAATTAGAGCTAGTCTGGCTGCATAAAAACCTCCTGCAAACTTCTCCCTTCTTCCATGGCTGCTGCAGGCTGGCAAAGGGACAGAGAGTTGGTGGGTAACAAGGATCTCCTTTCTTCTTCAAGATCTCCTTGCTGCCAGGCAGACTGCAACACTGACATCACAGCTGATGCCATTAGAGAGCTCCTGGTCAGGCAGAAAAAGTGTTTGTCTGAGAAAGCTTTAATGTTAACTGTGTGAGCCTTCGAGGGACACTTCCAAGAGGATAATGGAGGCAGCAGCCAGCGATATTTTAATCTTGCAGGGCCTATGTTTATATTTCATATCTTCTGTGTCCCAGGTATTGGCAGGGGTAGTAAAAAAGAGTAATCAAGACAAGCCCTCTATAAGATTAGGAAAAGCAAAGCTGATTTTGAGAACAGTTTGAGACATCCTTCATACCTATTCTCAACACATATGTTATTCAACAGTAGCAGGATTAATTAATCCCAAATCCCCTCAGTCTTGTGCTATCATTCTTCCATATATTCTGTGTCCTATGCCTGCAGCCCAGTAAATATGATATTTTGGCAATACTAGTAATATTATTTTTGTGTTGGCGTAACACTGCAGGGTTTCTCTGGGCTATATCATGCCTAAGATGTTATGCCTAGCTGTGACAACACCTATCTCACAAGCATATAAGCATGGACTCAGTTTGATGTAGCTTCTCTTCAGCTTATGGTGACAGCAGGTAGTTATTTTTTATGGACTGAACCATGATTGTCCAGTAAAATGTGGCACGGCAGAGTGCAGAGACAGGGTGGTGTCAGAGGTCCCAGGCTTTAGGCACAGATCATGGCAGTCAGTCAGAGGTCACTAAGCCACTCAGGACTCAGGTTCATTGGGTAAAGACAGTTTAAGAGACAACAAAGAAAACAGAAAAACTGTATAACTGGGAATAATTAGGGGGAAAAAAAGGAGCATGTTAGCAGAATTTGCTGTGAAAACATATAAAAATAAGCTCAGGTAGACTCAAGGCTAAGAAGGAATATGTTATTCACATCAATGTCTTCCTCTTCCCAACAAAGGAAGAACCTCCCATTATAACCTTCACATCTCTCCTAGCAAGAAATCCAGGGCACTGCTGACTCCCTGTACCAATCACACCCCTACTCCCCCTGAGACTGAAGCTGCGGACCATGGGACTTAGGGACTCAGACGAAGGGCAAGTGTAAGAACAGTAAAACTGGGGGGATTTCTGTATTCAGTTCTAACTGCATTATTGAGACTTTTCAGTATTAATTCATGTCATGGGTATTGTGACAGGCACAAGTGTGCTCCAGGTACAACAGTATCATTCTACATTATTACAGATTCTGTGCATACACACATCCCAAACTCATTACACTTCTTGAGACATCTTCTTTTCTGTATTAATGAAGTTAAGGGTTTTAATGGTTGGTGAAAACAACATCCAGCATAACACTTCTCATTGGCTCCTCTGTCACTTGGAGAAGGAAGCTGTCATCAACACATTCCAGGAACCATCTTGATTGCTTATGGCCTGCTGTTTTGTGCCTCCAACAGGTACTGAGGTGTTTGACATCCCTCATGAGGGCTAGGGTTTGTGAAAGTGAGGTTGCTCCTATCTTTCTAGGGAGGGCCTCATCCACTCAGTCTTTCTGGTCAGCTGGCCTGTAGCAGACTCACACTATAATGTCACCTGTCCCAGCCCTCTCTTTAATCCTGACACATAAGCTTCCAGTTAGCTCCCCACATATCCCCCAGCAGAGTTCCATGCACTCCAGCGGGCCATTGGCATAGAAGGCAACACGCTGTCCTCATCTCCCCTGCCTATCCATCCTAAAAAGCCTGTGTCCTTCCATTCCAATACTCCTGTCATGGGAGCCATCCCACTACATTTCTGTCACGCCAATAATATCATAGCCCTGCAGGCATGCACATCTCTCTAACTACTCTAGTTTATTCACCATGCTATGTGCATTGGCATAGAGTCCTCAGTGAAGCTAACTTATGGCCAGGAATTCCTTTCTGCTGCTCTTCAGATGCTCTCCTATTGGCCTGTGATCCCACTCCAGGCTCTGGCATTAAACTAGTAGGAGTAGGATGGATTGAGGTTCCCATCTCCAACAACTTCAGTTTAAAGCCCTCTTCACCATCTTGGCAAGCCTATGGCCAAAGATGCTCTCCCCCTTCTGTAACCCCATTAGCCCCCAGTAGCCAAGGTTTCTCAAAACAAGTCCCATGGTCTAAACACCCAAACCTCTGACTGTGGCATCAGTCCTGTAGCCAACTGTTGATTTGCCAGATTCAACTGGCTTTTTCAAACCCATTCCCTTTGACTGGGAGGACTGATGAAAAAACTACTTGTACTCCAGAGTCCCTTATTACCACTCCTAGGGCTTTCTAAGACCTTACTGGAATGGAGTGAAAACCTGCCCTTCCTTTCTTTGGGAGCAGGACTAAACCATGGTCATCTGTAATGCTTAAGATTTCCAGCAAACCATAAAATTTAAAAACAGAATTTCTATTAACAAGGACAGTATTTTTCTACCAGAAACTTGAATTTATTCTCATAATATACTGAAAATAAAACTCTGTATTTCTGCTTCTAATTAAACTTTTCAGCCACAGACACAAGCATCTGTAGTTTAATCCAGATGTTAGTACTTCTAATAAACCCTTCTAGAAAAACTAGATGCTGCGATTGGGAATGTGTTTCTTTTGATAGGACTTAAACAAAAAATCAGGAACAGGTTTAAATAAAAAAAGAAACAGGAAATTACATCCCTGCTAGAACTCCTGAGACAGACAAAGAGGTCACATAATAGCAGAGAAAATTTGAATTCGGAAAAGTTTCACCTTCTGCCAAGCTTCTGGACAACGCTCAGAAGTGAGGATGCCAGTTAAAAGACAAGATAAACTAACAGTTTGCAAAACACAAGACAGCACAATAGTGGAGGACCTCTTCCAGCTGGGCCAAGTATTAAAGTAGGTCTTGGAGAGAACAGGAGTTGAAGCTGTTGTTGTTTTCTTCTATGTAGATCGCTTTGATGGAGTGTTGATGGAGAAAGTGGAATGCTGACCCACAAGACAGCTGCAGAGAGATTTCATAAAGGCTTGGAATTGCTCTGCAAATGGCCTGACAGATGGTTAATAAACGATAGTGTTGACACATGGACAGTTATAGACAGCAGGTTCAAAAAATCCCCCAGTGTGCTGGGGTACAGAGGAACGAGCCCAGATTCATTGTCAAGTCATCCTGGAGTGCAAGGAAATAACACCGGACTTCTTGTTAGCAAACAAACCACACATTACAAAGCTGCATAACCAAGTTGGTGGGAAGTATTGAATAGCTGAGATGAAGATGTCTGGAACACCAGCCCTCACAGCTTCACTGCAGCACCTTGTAACAAACACAGCTCTCACGTGCTTGGAATGTTTTGTTTAAGCCTAGTCCAGATGCTATTTTCCCATCGTGGAAATTTAGCTTTATGTGCACCTTTAAAAAGCTTATAGCAGCCTCCTCATGCTATTTAAGAGTTTCTGGCTTTGCTGCTCTACTCAGAAGGAGTGGAGTTCTTGTGTCGGACAGGAAAAGGCTAGTCTATGGTCACGCTTCTCCCTTTAAGTGCAAAGGTCTGTCATCTAAGTTCTCTCTTGGAAGTTATTTGGAGGGTTTCTCCAGTCTCATCA
>JAVFHW010077419.1:58496-80245 GCA_032159205.1 Eurystomus glaucurus suahelicus | reverse complement strand
TAAAAGTGCCTTTTTGAGTTGAGATAAGGAAGGTTTGATATATATATATATAAAAGAAAATAACATGTAATAAACACCTGCAGTTAACAAAAGACAACAGTAACAACGAGAAAGGAGCAGTACAACAGAGTGTACAGCAACAGAGTGAACTCACCAAAAGGAGCCAAACCCGAACTGCCCCCCCACTGGAACTGGCCCCGGGGCATGACGTCAGCATGGTGTAGAATAACCTGGCTCCACTAAAATTAACCCTGTCCTGGCCAAACCAGGACACTATCCCACCTGAGAAACCTAAGACAAACCTGAGAAATGTAAGAGGCAGTGCACTGCTCAGGGGGAGAAAAATATATTTTTCTTTTTGTAAGGGTTATGCCTGCTGTCTTTCTTATCAGTGGCAAGTGACAGGAGACGGAGCCTTTACTTTGATTTTTTAATGGGTATGGGTGTAAGTACTGGTCTGCTTTCTTCTTATAACTGCTTTTTTTTCAAGGCCAGCCTCAGAAATCAGAGTCATACTTCCATAACTTTTTGGCAGTTGGAAGAGAGAGACTGATGTGAAACACCCTAGAGAAATTGTACTACCTATATTTTTTTGAAGAATTTTTTAACTTTTGTTAATTTACTTTTGGATCCATTTTATCACTGGAAATTAACACTCACAAAAGAGTATTTTTAAGGTATCCAATAAATCACTTGTAAAAGAGCTTTCATAACCTGTCAGATGTGTCTGTCTGGATAGCTCTTAGAGATGACCCACTTGTAAACTTCTGTTTATTTAGGAAATATTTAAGGATAGGAACAACTTTTCTCTTTCAAGGCTACAGGGATTATGGGCCGTTAAAACTCACAGAATTGCATGAAAAGCTTTATGTTGTTCAGTCTGCTTGTAAATAGCCAGATAATGCATATTTGCTTTGCTTAAAGTCTCTAAGGGGCCACTTTTGTGGTATCAGGCACTGAATACATGCCTACAAAGAGATAGCCTGGTCCTGAAGAGTTGTCGTGGTTTAACCTCAGCTGGCAATTAAGCACCATAGAGCTGCTCACTCACTTGCCTCCACAGTGGGATAAGGGAGAGAACTGGGAGGGTAAAAGTAAGAAAACTGATGGGTTGAGATAAGAACAGTTTAATAATTGGAATGAAGTGAAATGAAATGCAGTCATAATAATAGCAATTAAAAATGTAATTAAAAAGAAAATACCAAGAGGAGAGAGAAATAAAACTGAAGAAAAGCAAATGATGCAAAGGAAAAAAATTGTTCACCACTGACTGACCAATACCCAGTCTGTTCCTGAGCAGCAGCCCCCAGCCAGCTTTTCCCCTAGCTTATTTGCTGAGCATGACATCATATGGTAGGTAATATCCCATTGGCCAGTTTGGGTCAGCTGTCCTGGCTGTGTTCCCTCCCTGGTGACAGGAACTGCAGCTACTCAAATCTCCATGGCAGGAGTTTATTGACTTCAGCTTTACCACAGAAGGACAAAAGGAAGTAGAAGATAAACAGTGTTATTTGTAGTTTACACGGTAGGGTACTAAGGCAGAGAGAATAAACATTACCTGGCTTATAGACTCAGTTAACACTCTTCTCCAGGTGACGTCTCCTGTCTGACTTCTTTCAAATGTCAGGTTCCAGGTGGAACAGAAACCATGGGTTCCTTCCAGCTAATTGCTAACCAGAGCTGGAGGGGATGAAGAGCTCCCAGGCTCTAAGGAGGTTCGCTAAGCAAATTCACCAGTTACACCTTCCTAACCTTAAACTTTGAGCTGTTTGTCAAAACATTTGTTTTCTTGTGGAGTCCTCAATGTCCAAGAAACTTTGTTTTTTCTTCTCGGAAACACTCCCACTACGAAGAAGGGTGCTGAGATGGTAGTAAATACTTTAGCAATGTTGATTTATCACTCTGATTAAGACTATAAGAACAGCTAAAGAAATTACTTCAGTTAATAAACCTCCCATGCTGAAGCTTATACATCTTGCTGTTTGTGCTTTATGGTCACTTTTTTGTAAAATTCCTTGGTAAGATATACCATCATCACCTACTTCTGTTATTATTAACTTTCCAATGCTGTAAAGGTCTTTTAGTTTGTTGCTGTGACATTACTATCCAAGTCTGAGCTTTCCCACAAAATTGCATCATCGCTTTACAGCAAAATAATGTAGAATTTGGAGCAGGAAAAAACATTTTTGAAACAGAAGTGGAAATGATGATGTAGAAAAAGTTTACTGCTACCCTGCAGCTTATTTAATTAACAGAATTGATCACTTCTTGGAAAGAACAGAGTGATTTGATAGAATTCAGGGAGAAAACTCGTCCCTTTCAGTGCAGGGATAGCTCCTTTATGACGCTCCCACTGCTTTTTAAATTAGTCTCTACTGATCCTCACAGAGGAGAGAAAAAATGAATTTTTATTTATTTAATATATAGATTTAGAATTTCAGAGTCTCCAGAATGATAAGTAGCTTTATAGTAGATTCACAGGACAATGCTGCCTTTGTCAAACTACTAGTTAATGCTAACCTGGATTAATTAGCTCTATATGGCAAATACATGATGTTTCAAAATACATTTTAGATGTAAAGCCTTCACCACTATACATGCACACATACATGCAGACATTATAAGTATTCTTTAAATGTATTTTCCAAGTTAGAAATACAGTACCTATTTTTATATGTAAAACATGATGTTTGTGACTCAGAAGAGTTTTTTATTAATAAATGTAGTTAGCACCAAAACCATGTTTTCTTGCTCAAATAATAAAAATGGTGGCCAGTTCTTCAAAAGTGTTTAACGCCTGCTGAAATAACTGAACACTTGACCTCAAAGACATCTCAAAATCTATTGCTCTTCATGAATTTCTCTTTCTTTTACAGTTGGATAGTCAAATTCATGTGGGTGTATCAGATTTGTTTAAGTACAAAGATAGAACAACTACTACAGGAACAAAGGTGTTTACATGGAACACATTATCCATTGCAAAGTAGAAAAGCAAGCAAACATATCCACCAAAACCCATTCAAATGAAGCCCCATGTGAACCCAAATTTACTTTATCCATTTCATCCTGAGGTAAGCTTTTCATACTACTCACGACTGCATAAATGGAGGATCAAAAAAACAGTTTTGCATCTTGTGTCAATCCTCACAAGTGTGGAACTGGAATGTGAACAGCTGACATTTACATGGTTACATGCAATGGAATTTGTCTTGTTGTTGCTAGTTTCAAAAACAGAGGCACCAAAACTGTATATAGAGTATCACCATTAATTTTCTAGAAGCTTAAAAGGCTCTGGGAAATAAAAGTAAGGAACAATTGGACCATTTTAGTTCTACTCCTTTGCATTAATGTTGTTATTTCATAACACCTATATATTTTCAGAAAGCTATGTTAACCTTATTGCAGATATGCATACACAGTTTTTAACATTTTTTCCCCCAGAATGGATGGGTATGCTTGTCTGTTCTGATATAACATAGAGATCAACCAAACTCTTCAGCACTTGAGCTGAATAAACTCATTGGCTTGGTCGCCTGGTATATGCAGTCCTAAAGCAGCTGATTTTCTTCACAGGCCAAAACATTGCCAGCAGCACGCCTGCACTATTGCGGGGTTTGCCAGGAGGCAGAAAATAAAAAAAATTCTTTATGTCTAACAATCTTACTTCTAGAAGAATCAGATCTCCCACTTTAGAAACTACAAAATTAAATAGGACGCAGTCTTTTCCAGGAAAACTCAGATAAAAACTGTATTTGATCAGGGGTATTTGAAATGTTTGAGATTTCTCCCCTGAAGATATGGCAAACTGTCAAAAACACTGGTGTCAGGAACAAAAGCAGGCTGTCTGGCTCTAACCATGTGGGTTCACTTATGGTTAGTAAGGCTAGGTAGAGTCATGACCAATCTCATCTACCCAGGTGCTGCCAACTTTTGTGCTCTCACTCACATCCCCTAGGGGTTGTGGCCTTCCTCAGGTTGCCCATGGGCTGAACTTAGAGGAGTGACAGCCAGGTTCCCAAGAATTCAAAGCTTCCATTAGGTGCACTCCTGAAGTGCATTTGGAATGACTTTGCTCTGAACATCAGCCATGTTTGTGGTGCGTCTTAGTGCCTGCTGACCTGAGCAGGCTGCTACCTCAGTGTATGGTGATATTTCTATGTCTGGTGGAGCAGACTGGAGATGTGATGGTTTGTGATTGTACTAGATGAGCATCAGAGAAATGGGCACTCAGCATCCCTTTCTGCTAGGTCCAATTTGCTGCTTTTCACTTAGTCCGGGGAGGCTCAGGCTTCCATGTGGATGACTCAGACCACTTCTCCCCATCCAAGCCACAATCTCACATTGTACAGTGTGCAGAAAAGTTTCAGAAAGCAGCTGTCTGCAGACAGTGATCAGTGAGCAGTCTGTCACGTTGGCTACAGGAGGTCTCTGACACAAGGCATGCAGCTTAAAAGCGGTTAGAGGTTTACCGCTTTGACCCTGTTATACTGTCTTGTGTATAGTGAAAAGAAAATGAATTTCTAAGATTTTCAAAGCTACTGAAATAGTTAGGGATAAATTTAACTAGTCCCTCATAACAGTATGGCATATTAGGGCACAAACAACCTTTACATGTGACATTAGTTTAAAGTGGACTTTGGATTTGCAGGAGTTGTGAAGTCTTTATAATAATCTAATAAACCTGTTCCCCAGACCTTAGACTTTTTGCTCCAAAAAAAATCCAAACACTTGTAAAATATTCTGTCAAAACCTTCCTGCAATATTCCTTTTACTTTTAGGTCCAGAGCCTACAGCCTCCTTTATTGAATTTCCAGTAAATAATATATTTTTAATTGTTTACTTCTCAAAACTACAGGTTGGTTTTATCCTATGACAGGAAAGCAAAGCTGAGATTCATAAAACAGTAGAATTAGTGATGTGGTAATGCACTACATTTTTCACTTTGAGGAATCTAGTTCTAGCTCTCTATGTTTGTATGACCACTCACTCCATGGAGAAGAATGAGAAAAAAAGAGAAAATCTGAGCAGATTTGTGTGTTACTGGACTCGCCTGAGGGGCAAGCACATAAATCTTCAGTTGTAAAAACAGGAGTCAGTTGCCTTTTGTCACATAGTTTATAATATTGATAAAATCAGTCCTTTTAGTATACAGATATTCATAGGCAGGGTAGTTTTTCCTCAAACATGGCCTGATTTTTTTCCCCTTGTCTTATTTCTCTTATCTCTCTCTTTCCATCTTGTCTTACAATAGGTAACTTGCTAGTTCTGTTTAAAAGATAAAGCCAGCAGCTGGTCAACTTTGAAAGCTCAGATGCTGCTGGTTTCCAGTGTGGTATCTTGTGCGAGCTCTTCCCAAAGTGAGTATGAATAGGCATCCCAGGTTGCCAGGTGGCATGTGTTTCCTTTCTTCTTCTGCTTTACCTTAATGCCTTAGGCAAAAGAGATGGCAAAGGTACAAATAGCTTCATGAGGTATACGAGAGTGATTAATGCAGCTCTAGTTTACTAAGCTGTGGGAGATGTCCAGCTAATTAAATTTCTTCAAAGACTTCCTTGCTATTTTGTTCCCAGATTCACAAACTGTGTGATTTACTTTGCACTCTAAGTATTGTATGAGATAGTAATTAACTACAGTGACTGACTTATGAAAAGGTAGTATGTTTCCTATGCATCATGAGTAGTGTCTTTTGCACTTGGTTTCTGTCTTTGATCTTTGCTTAAAGGAGAGAAAAGCTGTCATGTTTAGCTGGAAAGCAAATTCGTCACAACCTCTGTTTTACCCAGTCCAATGTATTGTGGATCTGAGAACATCATTAATATTTTTTGATAACTAGTTAGAGGAAGTTTAGGGAGGTCATGTTCTACTGCACTCTAATCATAGTCCAAAATTGGGTTAATTTCCCAGGAAGATTAATTCAGAAAAAAAATCCCAAATAAAAAATGTCAAAGAGATTTGTTCATTTTTCAAGTGACATACTTTGTTTTTAAGTCTTGTTTCCAAAGTTACCTTTAATTTCATTTGAATATTTCATCTTGTTAAAATACATTTTTAAAAAGGAAATGAAACTTGACTCTGCCATACAAAATCTAAGTAGCAACCATTGATTAAGAAACAATAGTTTAGTGAGTTTGAAAATTTATTTTTGTGTCTGTCCTTGTATGAACTCTTCATGTAAATGACACTTGCCCTCCCTTTTGCTGAGTGATAGTATTTTTTTTTCAGTTTCTGTGAGTAGTTTTTTTTAGAGGAAGAATGCAATACTACAGCATCATTGTGAATGATCTCTGCCATCTAAAAGAGCTTCTATTCACAGATTCCATATGATCTTCAGATACTTAACTGCAAAGGTAAAGAATAAGAAAATTTGAGTACACATTTCTGAACTGGCTTGCTTAAGAAAAAACAGGCAATTTTCAATAAAGTGACACCCAGCAAAAGAGAATATAGTTCCCCATTTTGTTTGCCATAGAGAAAGCAATACTTTCCTCATACAGGAATAATCCAGCATACAAAAAGGGCCTCTGAGCACTGAATGCTTTCAACTGCAATGTCATAGCAGAAAGATGCTTATAAAGCTAGCACAGTACTTAAACTTTCACAATGTACTGTTAAGGTCAGTTCTATGAAAACACGGGCAGAAGAGCAAGGCAAAGAGTTTGCAAGGATCTATATCCACTAAAGGATTTATAATTGAGCCAACACAAATTATCCATCTGTAGCAAATCAGTCTGAAAACATCCTGAATGTTTGACCTTTAGAAAATAAGCATTAAGGAAATTTGAAGTTGGGGTCCCACTGAGCTCTTATCTAATTCGGTTAATTCTGACTTTTTACCCCTAGTGTTTGACTAAACAATATCTTGTTAGCTCTGTTCTTTGAATGGGCAAAAAGGGGTCCTTTTTCACAGTAACTCTCCAAGGCTTGCTTTTTGCCTGCTGTTAGGAATATGTACCATTTGCTGAAACTGCAGATGGAGTTGTGTATGTGCTAAAATGCAAAACCCTCATATTTTGCAAAGGAAAATGGAATGGGAAAGGAGTATGCACCAAATAATTTCAGTCTTGTATCCATTTATCAGGATCCTGGTCTACAGAGATTTTGCATGTGGAAAAACTGTATGAGTCCTTCATTTTTTAAGAGCAAAGAGAAAGATGATTTACATTTAATTCAAGTGTGATCCAAGAGGGCATTTTAAGTCAATTGACTTTGAAGAAAAATGAATATAAGAAGAAACCTAAGAATCCAGGTCTTTTTAACAAAAAAGAAGCCATATTAAGAAAAAGATAAGGTTATTTAAGCCAAGTCAACTTATATCTGGGCAGCAGGACAGGTAAAACAAATCCTAACTGTGGAGGAGTTTTTGAGTGAGAGAGGACAGTGAACAATCCAGGCTTCGAGGCTTAGCTAGTGACCTTGAAGCGTCCTTGGAGGAGAAATAAGAAGGAGAAGGAATACAGCAGTTTGCAAGAAAAACAGAACCTCTCCAGGAGGCGCTAACCACAAAGGGTGTTGGGCTGAGCAACGTAAGGGTGCGTGAACAAGGAGCCTGAACCAACCAGGTTAAGGGGTGGGTTGCATGATGATGGGGGTATAACCAATTATGTGTAAGGGCTAAGCACGTGCCTTCACTTTTGTGCTATAGATACACACGGTTTAAGCAATAAAGTGAGAACAATTCTATCCACATTGGACTACATCGTTACTCTGGCCGTCTCTCCTGACACCTAACTACCATAAAAATAATGATATGTGGCCAGAAACTGTTCACTAAGAATGCAGAATGCATTGAAATGTTCTAACATAAGATTGCATAATGTCCCGTTCTTTCCTTTATACACAAAAAAATAGTGAAACTTCAATCCTGCATAAACATACTGAAGCACAACCATCATGAGATTTTTCTAGGTGAAATACATCTAGATATCTCCTGTGGTTATTCAAATCATCAATCCATTGTAGATTATCTTTTGAAAGTGTCAAGTTTAAAAGCAAAAGAACACAATTTTTAATTGAATGTTTTGTATCAAGAGCAGAGGCTTACTGAAAGCATAGGAGGATTGCATTTGAATTTTACTTCAGAACTTCAACATTTTTTACTGGAATTGATTTTTAAGGCATTCACAGTTTTCCAGGTAAATAGGAAAATTAATCTGAACTCAGTTCAACCTACGTGTAATAAAATCAGTAGCAATGAATATTTACTACATGATTATAAATAGAAAATGGCTATAATGGTTTAAGGTGTGAATGTTATACAACGTAGCTTAATCTAGTGTGGCATAAAAGTAGGAGTACTGAAAAGCATGACTGTTCGTGTTGTTTGCCACTGAAGGTTAAGGTTAAGAGCACCATTTCCAAAAAAACCCCAAACATATCATGCTTTCTAAAAGGAATGAAGTTTTTAGAAGGCCAAGTTTTACTCTGGAGTGCAAAACTCAGACTCACATGTGAAGCTATGCTGCAGTGGGCAGAGGGCCCAACATTTTGAAGGGTACAGTGGTTTGTCATGGCTGACAAAGAAGAATCCACCAAAAGCCAAAATACTGGACCCTAACCAAAGCCCTGGCATGTTGTGTGATGATGCATTTCTGCTAAATACCACACAATTAAAAAAATCACATGTTGTACTATGCATTTCACACACTTATGTAGATGCTTGGACAGGGCAAAAGAAGGTATGAAAATCAGCTTTTTTTTCCTTACTGCTGTCCTCATTAAAGTAATACTTAAAACAGATGTGGTAATCACTTCTCACTTCCTGCCGTGCGGTGTTACCCTCTACCCTACACCCACATCTTTTGCTGGGTACATTTCTTGGCCCCCCTCTTTTGTCAGGCATTGGTAGCCTGTAGATTACTATCCAAACAACACTGATCCAAAGAGTATAATAAGCCCTTCCTCTCTTCCAGTTTCTTGTGGGATTCCAGACTCAATCATCCCTTCTGGTTAAAAACACCTACTTCACCACACACTAGAATACCTAATACCTCAGCCTGAAACATAAATTGATTAATACCAAACATCTCACTGCTATCAATGGAGTAGTAGAAAAATGCAAGAAATATTTTACCATTCTTGAAGACTTTAATGAGTGTGAAGTCCTATTAGACAAAATCTGCTTATTCTTTACTGACATTAGAAATTTTTTTCCATTACCATTGTGACATAAGGACAGAATCCAAAACAGAGCTTCTACCTGCACCTAAATGTTTATTTAGTATAGAACTTTCACTTTTATAGACAAATAATGATAAGGCCCTCCAGCCTAAAGATATATCCATTTTAAAGAGTTAATATGAGAAATAGGTAGATTTTTCCTCAGCTAGATTTATACTTGCACTAAAATATAAACCACAGTTACGCAAGAAGTCCCTACACATTCTGCACGAATTAATGTGAGGTTCTGTGGTTTGTGATACACAAGATTTCAGTGCAGATGATAACTTCTTATTTAAAAATATTTGAACTGATCCTCTGATTTTGGGACACTCATCAGAGACAGCTTCTTGATGTGTTCTTCACTACTATAAAAAAAGTTCTGCAGATAAAATGGGCTTTTGGGTTTGCTGTCTTGTAAAATTTGCCTACCTTCAAGAAAACTACCAGACTGAAGAACAGGCCAGTTAATAAGAAAGAGTATGGATTTGCAAACACTTCCCTGTGATGAAGATTTGCCTGTGATGAAGTCAGAAGTAATTCTTATTAAAGTATTCCTCTGACATGATGCAGCTTCCCAAGAAAGACAAGCTACTAGAAACAAGGAAAGATATGAAGAATCTTGCCTTCTTTATCTTCTAAGACATGCTATTTTTAAAAACAGTATGACTTCTACCCTAGAATTACTGCAAAGGAGAATATTTCTAAAAAAATCTGGCCACACTTTTGGAAGAAATAACAAGCAAAAACTGAAATAAACCAAGATCTTTTTTCTTTTTCCGGGGAGGGGAAAAATATCAAAGACACCAAGCATTTGTTGATTTTGGTTTTTTTCCCCCCAAAATACCAAAACATGATTTTCTCTTCATTTTTTTTCACTTAAAGCACATCATACAGCTTTACTAATCAGTAAATTGGACACTCAAAGGTTGCCCTCAGGAGCAATGGCAGATTTTGTCTATTTGGAAGGATTTTGTTTATAGGTTAATCCTCTACTTCATCAGTGGAAATGAAGTTAAGGCTAGAAAATTACATCAATAAATCTAGAACATCATATTTATGGACCTTTGTTTGTCTTTGTAAGAAAACAAAACATTTAATTTTGGGACATCTTAAGAATGCAAAGGAGTTTAGCTGTGTGAATATGTATTTGACATATTATGGTCAAGTGTTTGTGAAATACAGGTTACAAAATGCTTTGAGGAACAACTTGCATCTTCTTCAGGACAACAGTCCTTGCAAAAGACTGCCAAACCTCGCTTCACAGAGCTTTCAACTTCTGGTCACAGAAGATGGAGTGAGATCATCTTTAGTAGTTGACTGTTAACTTTCCCTGTTTGATGATAGCTATGACTCTGTCTAAGTATGTTTAACATATATTTCACCTGGGAAAGCTTGATGGAGAAAGACACAGTGATTATATTTAGTAATGCAGACTGCATAACTGAAACATATTTTAGTCCAACATTCATTCTTTCAGGTGGAAAGACTGTCTTTATGTGTGCGATATTCTGAGTTTTCTTCTCTTTCTGGACGCCACTGAGCTGCAAATTTTTCACAAAATGCTTTCAATGAGTCATGTTGTCCAGAGATGTTGTAGAGTCTCCATCACCAGCAATAGTCAAAATCCAGCTGGATATGGTCCTGGCAAGTATTTGTAGATGGCTCTGTTGGGAACGTGTTGGGAACATGTTTGACAAGATGAAGTGCTGGGGCCTAAGTTGTGGGCCCGAGCTGTGGGCAACAAGCTGGAATTGACTTGTGAATGAGTCACAGCCTAGCAGAATGTTATGTTTCCCCACTGGCTTCCTGTTCCAGAGGCAGAACCTGGCCCACCTGTGTCTCTGCCCTCACCCAGGTCGTCATGGTTGGTGTGGTGGGCAAGGCCAGGATTATATTAACCAGGAGCTGATCAGTTGGAAGAGCTTCATGTTGGGTGTGGCTTCTATTGGGGCTGGTTGCATCTTGATGAGCTCTTTGAATGGTGTCCTTCCATGTGAAGGGCCACTGAGGGAGCCATCTTTGTCTGTTATGTCCAGCAGGTGATAGCACCACAGTGGGCAGTGGAGGAGCTGGGCTTACAGGAACCTGTGGCAGTACTGCCTGAAAGAAGACTTCTGAGGGGATGTTGCTGAGTTCAGTGTTGGCCTGTGTGATCAGGTAACTGATGGCAGCATAAAACGATGATGGCTGACCTCCAAAGGTCACTTCTAACCTCAACCACTCTGTGATACAGTGAGTACACTCCTACAAATTCTTGGGTCTTGACAAGTTAAAAGAAACTAGACCGGAAATTCTTCAAAGGAGTTCAAGTTAAACACTCCTGCAAGTTCCAGACACAGTTCAGGAACTTCAGGGAAGCACAAAAAGTCCATGACCAAATTAGAGTTAACAGTAGAGGGCATGATACCACCTATGATGACAGACCAGTTTTTCCTTGCCTGTGTGCAATTTTATTACCCATCATGGAAAAAAAAAAAAAAAAAAGAAAAGAAAAAAGAAAAGATTTCCTAGATTCTCTTTCTTTGGTTTTTTAAAGTGAGATTGTTAAATACTCATGCAGGGCATAGAAAACAAAATCTCATTTTCAAAGGTATTGTTCATGCAGAAAACAGTAGGAGCTGCTGACTGACTTTTGTGGAAGTCTGGACTTTTATTGGTAAGTGTTGAAATATGGATTAGGAGCTGACTTTTAGCAGTTGGGCTACAAAATCTTCACCTTTACTCTGTAGGAATAAATGTCCCTCTATGATTTATGAAAAACTGACAAAGATACATGAGTCTTCATCCGCTGTCAATGAGCTGTAGCTACATCATTTTCTAAATCTACAGATGAAAAATTCCATTAGCCATGTTTTGCCTTAGTTTTCTCTGAGGAAAAAGCAGAACAAATCCAAACCAGAAAAAATATCCCTAAAAGCCAAAAACAACAAAACCCCTTTGTCTGTGTCATAGGCCTTTGAGGCATGTGGAAAATTATATCTCCTTTTAGCCGAGGCATAGTGAAACAAATGATGCTATAGCCACTTGTATGATGACTGATGTCTTGTTTTGGAAGCTAATAATAAACAATTCATAAAAATGAAAAATTTTTAGCACAATGCAACTTTCTCAAACTTTTCTGTTTTTATTACTGAGTGACAAAAAATATCTTCAGGGTGTATTTCACCTCAATGAGTTTACATATCTTTGGTCACTACATGTTAATCTAATGTGTCAAGGTTTAGGTACAATCCACCAGACCTACAGCAAGATGCTCTCTATCAACCCCTCTTTCCCATGCCCAAATAGAGGAAGAGAAAGAGGATAAGGAAGAGAGTTGTATGGCCCCCTCCCAAACAGGAGAGGAAGGGAATGAGAAAGAGGCTTCCAGATTATAAAAGAAAACTAATAATAATTAAACGGGATATATACAAATATATACAAAACCAGTATTGAGCCCAACCTCCCCCGGATGGCAATTATGTCACAGTCACCACTGAGGCTGTAGCAGGCACTGGCAAAGTCCCAGACCAGGCTCAGCAGCAGACAGGAACCGGGTTCAGGAGCTGGGTTCAGGAACACATGAATCGGGATGAAAGATACAATATGGTTCAAAAAGGGAAGAAGGCCCCCAAGGGAAGCAAAGGCCAGTAGAAGGATTGATGAGAAGGAAAAAGGTCAAAGGGCTGCAACTCTCGTGATCCCTCAGCTTTATACTGAATATGACGGGGTGGGGACTGCCCTGCTGGAGAGCAGTGTAGGAGAAAGGGACCTGGGGGTTCTGGTGGACAGCAGGATGACCATGACCCAGCAGCGTGCCCTCGTGGCCAAGAAGGCCAATGGCATCCTGGGGTGTATTACAAGGGGAGTAGCAAGTAGGTCAAGAGAGGTCCTCCTGCCCCTCTACTCTGCCCTGGTGAGGCCACATCTGGAGTATTGTGTCCAGTTCTGGGCCCCTCAGCTCAAGAGAGACAGGGAACTGCTTGAGAGAGTCCAGGGCAGAGCCATCAAGATGATTAAGGGAGTGGAACATCTCCCTTATGAGGAAAGGCTGAAGGAGCTGGGTCTCTTTAGCCTGGAGAAGAGGAGACTGAGCGGTGACCTCATAAATGTCTATAAATATGTCAAGGGCGAGTGTCAGGAGGTTGGAGCCAGGCTCTTCAGTGATGTTCAATAAGAGGACAAGGGGCAATGGGTACAAGCTGGAACATAGGAGATTCCATAAAAATATTAGAAAAAACTTCTTCACGGTGAGGGTGACAGAGCACTGGAACAGGCTGCCCAGGGGGGTTGTGGAGTCTCCTTCTTTGGAGATGTTCAAAAGCCTCCTGGACGCATTCCTGTGTGATCTATTGTAGGTGATCCTGCTCTGGCAGGGAGGCTGGACTAGATGATCTTTGAGGTCCCTTCCAACCCCTAACATTCTGTGATTCTGTGACATATATGGGATGGAATCCCTTGTTGGTCAGTTTAGGGTCCCCTGTCCTGGCTGCTCCTCCCCACAGGTGCAGCCTTTCTGCACCCCCTGATGTGGTACACAAGAGTTAGCAGTGACCTTGGTCTGCACACACCAATCCTTGGTAGTAACTCTAAACATCAAGCATTATCACTGCTAGAAGCAGACACTGTCTGCAAAAACATGCTGTTAGCTTCAGAAAGTGCAGTTAGTTAGGAGAGACTGAGCTGAAAGGTAAAATCACTGAACAGAATTGGTTTGGTTCTAACTCAAACCAGGACATAATGAAATCTAGCTTAGAAAATATCTTCTTACTGCCCTTAGAAAGAATAAAATGTTTTGGTTTTTTTTTTTAATAATTGTATTTTTTTGATCTAGAAGTGTATCTTTTTTCTATATCAAATAAATCAGAGGTTTCTTTTTTATACCTAGGGACCACAGTGACTAGTTGTGTATATAGATGCTGCAGAGATCATATAGCAAATATATACCTAAGGAAGTTTCTAGAGAGGCAAGGTCAGACTAGTAGGAATAACACCATGCTTCCTCTGCATTCTTCAGCCTAACTTTTTTCAAAGTGGATGAAGCTCACAAAAGTTGTATGGCTTTGCCATTCAGAGATCTTACAGGCACAAAGAAGGCTGTAACACCATATTACCTCACTTCCTTTAACATAATATACCCATATGTCCTAGGAAAAACACTTGCTGTCACTGTGTATGTTACAAAATATGTTCACTCTGTGGAAAAATTGTATATTGATTTATATGTTGTTCTTGTGCATTTTTTTTCCTGTAGGTCTTTGTACTTTTTTTCTTTTGCATACAAATTTTTGTATTCTTTTACAGGACAGTTCTCAGCCACCACCTGGGTTCTGAGGCAGCCCAGTGCATGGAAGACCAGTCTGAAACTTGCACTCTCTCTATGTAAATCCTAGAAAACCTCTGATTTTCTTATGTTTAAAAAGAATTTCCCGTATTTCAGTTTGTAATCATTGCCTTCTGTCCTGTCACTGGGCACTACTGAGAAGAGAGTCTGTGGTATTTGTACACATGGAAAAGATGCTTCTGATCCTTCTGTTCTCCAGGTTGAACCATCCCATCTCTCTCAGCCTCTCCTCATATGAGAGATGCTCCAGAACCTTCATCATCTTTGTGGCACTTCACTGGACTGGTATGTACATGTCTTTCTCATACTGAGGAGCTCAGAACTGGACCACACACTCTAGGTGTGACCTAACCAGGGGTAAGCAGAGAAAGGTCACCTCCGTTGACCTGCTGGCAACACCTGACACAGCTTAGGATATTGTTAGCCATCTTTGCAGCAAGGGTGCATTACTGGCTCATATTCAATTTAGTGACCACCAGAACCTCCAGGTCCTTTTCTACAAAGCTGCTTTCCAGTTGGACAGTGCCCAGCATGTACTGATGTCTGGGATTTTTCCTTCTCAGATGCAGTGTTTGGCATTTGTTTGCCTTGCTGATGATTTAGCAAGGGAACACAGACCTGTCCTTGTAACTACAGCTTATGAATTACAGCTAAAAGGAAAAGAAAATAGAAATGTTTTTTCTTGTTTTAAACATGGCACATATTGATGATTGGTATTTAATAGAGATGGTAGCTGGAAACTCATATGTGTTGATGCATAGAACTTCTCTGGGGTAGAAACTTGTTTGGGCAGCATACACCGATAAGAAGAACTGCTATCCCACTCAGGCATGATAATAAAACCTGTTTTTAACTTTCATTGTCAATAAATCAGCTATTATTTTGGAGCCATTGTAACTCCACTTCTAGACATGACTGTAACAATTCCAGGACCTTCTGCAAAATCAAATTATGTAATGAAACTTATTTGCCCTGAAGCAGTAAGACAAAATGGGCTAGAGGTAATGGAATTCTTAGCTGCCCCCTCACTGTTTTGTCTGTCTTACAATCCTTTTCTAACATATGCAAAATCCACCTGCACAGAAAGATGTTTTGAGACTCAGTGTATTTCCCTGAGCAACTATCTGCTTCAAGATTCATCAGGTTGGCTTATCTGTGTTCCCATTATGGAGAGCCATGATATGGCGTTATTTAGCTAAGACAATTTAACAGAAACAGGTAAATTTAGTTTAGAAACCTAAAGAAACCCATATAATACAATGGAAGGGCTTCATTACAGAAGAAAATAGGATAATGATGGAACTCAAAATTAGAATGAATTTAAAGTACGGAATCTTTGAACTTAATCTTTATTTTAAATGAAAAAAAAAATAAAAATTAAAGTCTCTTGAGTCTTTTGTCAAGGAATGGTATCTTTGTAGAAGACCTCATCTGCTAATTCCACCAAGCAGTGCTGACAGTGGGACAAGTTTAGGTGAAAAGACAATATTGGCATGTTACAGTGTATAGCATACACCACCAACCTCTCAAGGTTTGAGTTCAATCCACCAGACCTATGACAGACACTCTCTGTTAACCCCTCTTTCCCACCCCCAAACAGAGGAAGAGAAAGAGGGTAAGGGAGAGACACTTATAGCCCCCATCCCAAATGGGAGAGGAAGGGAATGAGAGAGAGGCTTCCATATTAGAAAAGAAAAATAAAACAGCTTTAATGAAGATAATAATAATAAAATGGGATATATACAAATATATACAAAACCAGTATTGAACCCAGCCTCCCCCTGACAGCAATTACATCACCACTGAGGCTGTGCAGGCACTGGCAAAGCCCCAGACCAGGCTCAGCAGCAGACGGGAACTGGGTTCAGGAACACATGAATCGGGATCAAAGGCACAAGATAGTCCAAAAAGGGAAGGCCAGTGGAAGGGCCGATGAGAAGGAAAAAAGGGGAAAAGACTGTGGTGGGTTAACCTTGGCTGAGCGCCAGGTGCCCACCAAGCCACTCTATCATCCCCCTTTTCCTTCCCCCCACCCTCCTCAGCAGAGCAAAAAGAAAGGGGAGGAATACAAGATGAGAAAACAAAAAAGCCGTTTAATAATAATAAGAGAAGCAAAGCCAAGCAAATCCGCACATGGAAGCAAAGCAAACAAAGTTTTATTCTCTACTTCCCACCAGCGGGCGATGTTTGGCCACTTCCTGGGAAGCAGGGCTCCAAGACGCGTAGCGGTTGCTCTGGAGGACAACGGCACGGCCCCCTCCTCCTCCTTCTTCTCCCTAGCTTTATAGCTGAGCTGACGTCATATGGTATGGAATATCCCTTTGGTCAGTTTGGGTCAGCTGTCCTGGTTGTGTCCCCTCCCAAGATCTTGCCCACCCCATCCCACTGGAGGGGTGAATGCTGGGATCCTTGCTCAGCAGTAGTCACAACACAGGTATGTTATCAGTACCCTTCTAGCTCCCAGCACAAAACACTGCTGCTATGTGGAAAACCAGCTCAGCCAGACCCACTACAGTCTCCACCCCTTATTCCATACCATTTGCGTCATGCTCAGGCCCCACATAATACATGTTTAACCATTCCATCATTTTAATACCCATTACTGAAATTCCTTCTTATCAGCACTTACATTTTAATCTACGTACTTAAACCATCTTTACACCCAACATACAGATGAATACATTCTCATTAACTACTATCCCCTGTCCTTTAGCGGTATCCCCTGTTCCATGGGCTTCTTCCACTCTTCCAGATGTTCAGGATGGACGTCCGGGACAGGAGACGCAGTATGTTTGATTGTTGGGCACCAGCACCGGCTAGGTTGGGGTCATCATTGCACTCATCTGGTTCTTTGCGAAATTCACTTTCCGTCGCACACCTACTGCATCACTTCCTGCAACATACAACTCACACCACAAATTATCTTCCCCCCAAGGTTAAATCTCCTTGAGGCATGCACCGTGTGTCCCCATCCTCCCGCATTACCCACCAAGTACACCCAGGTCCTTGAGCAAAAACAATCCCACGAGTGGGTTTGCCTTTTCCCAAGGGGGGAGCAATCCACACTGCCTTCCCCAGCCATTTCCCTGTGTGTACTACGGGGACCATATCTCCTCCCACAGTATGTAGGGGTTTTGTTTGGGCAGGACCAGGACGGTTAGCAGACCCTCTGGTGTTTACGAGCCGAGTGGCTTCTGCTAAATTTATATCCCAGTGTTTCCATCCCCCATTGTCCAATGCTCTCAACATAGTCTTCAACAATCCGTTATATCTTTCAACCTTTCCAGAGGCTTGTGGGGAATAAGGGATGTGATACACCCACTCGATACCATGTTTCTTTGTCCAGGAGTTTATAGTGTTATTTCGGAAATGTGTTCTGTTGTCTGATTCAATTCTTTCAGGAGTACCGTGTCGCCACAAAATTTGCCTCTCAAGGCCTAAGATGGTGTTTCAGGCAGTGGCATGGTTTACAGGGTATGCTATCTCAAGATGGCAAAAAGCCTAAAAGGGGTTTGAGATCCTCATGATCCCTCAGCTTTATATTGAATATGACGTATATGGGATGGAATCCCTTGTTGGTCAGTTTAGAGTCCCCTGTCCTGGCTGCTCCTCCCCACAGCTGTGGCCTTTCACTTTCTGCACCCACATCTGTACTGATGTGGTACACAAGAGTTAGCAGCTATCTTGGTCTGCACATCAATCCTTGGTAGTAACTCTAAACATTGAGTGTTATTGCTGCTAGAAGCAGACACTGTCTGCAAAAACTTGCTGTTGATTTCAGAAAGTGCAGTTGGTTAGAAGAGACTGAGCTAGAAGTAAAATCACTGAACAGAATTGGTTTGGTTCTAACTTAAACCAGGATACAACCCAAGACTTTTTCTTATATAGTTATTTGGAGAGATGCTATGTTTCAATAAACTGAGGAGATATACAGGAGACAATAAAAAACAAAACAAGATTATAACACGGTGATAGTTTCCAAATGACTGTAAGACCCTGGAAAAGGTGAAGTGAAGCCAGTACTTGGAGTGACTGAAATTCTCGTGCATAAAAAAATGCATCTGTTTTTATTCAGATTGAACACCGATTTAATTATATTCTCTAAGCTGGATAAATAGCATGGAGTATATGTCAACAAAATTTCTATATGGAATAGAATCTTGTATACAGGTTGAAAAAAAAGCAGACCTAGAGAAAATAAGGGTTTTGTGAAGGTAGGAAAGAAAGAAGGTTAGGCCCTCAAAGCAAACATTTTTCTTTCAAATAAAAATAATATTACAATAGAGCAATCATGGAAAATGATTTCTACTAGCCAAGAATAGCTGAAACAATTTTTAACTGTAATAATTCTTTTCCATGCTGAAACTAGGCAATGCAGTAGTGATAGGTTTGGAATCAACGTATATCAGAAAGACAGTGCACTTCTATTTTTAAAAAGGGTTGTTTTTAAAAAGAATTGTGATATAATTAACAAAGATGTCAGAATAATGTTTTAAGTAACTGCAAAATATTCTGACTTTCCTTTTCTAATTCCTACACACATACATACATATCAATGTATGTACATTTCAATTCTCTTCATAGGATCAAGAGAAAAATGCATTGTAATTATGAAAATTCCACATGATACTTGCTATTCCAGGTCTAAAATTTGGTGACACGGGCTCTCATTCTCAAATGACCTTTTTTTAAAAAGAAAATGCATGATTGCAAATGCTCGGGTTGCTTTTTTTCTGGGATTTGTTAAATAAATCTGAAATCAGTGTTCAAATAGTTGAGCTTTATCACAACAAAGCTACTTCTTGCGCTGGAATAGAGAGCAATTTGTATTTAATATCCAGGTAGCTCATAATATTTATTCATATCCATTTTATATTGTCATGAGTCTTTCTACAGCTGTTAGTGGAGCTTGGGGGAAGAACCATTGTACCCATGTGGTTGACAGCTAGACCAGCCTTTAAAAGGTTATATTATTATTTACTACCACTTTTCTCATCAGCACAACAGCATCTGGCCTGTCAGTGTACTCCTCTACTCCAAGCAGACCTGCAGATCTTACATTTTACTAACACATTGCAACTACAAGCAGAAAGATCACGAATAATTTAAGATACTACTCAGGCAAATATCACTACGTATGACAAATAATTATTGAAGCCATAAATGAAGCTACTGTTTATTCCAGAAACCCACTGATTTGTTAATTTGACCTTAACTGTGAGAATGTAAGTTATGTTAAATGTAATTTGTTTAATTATTCTGGGATAATCTGTTTTTGTTAGGTAAAAAACATTTGTAGTTGACATTTAACGCTGACTTTATTATGGTAATGAAGAAAACTTGTGCACTTTGCTTCTGCTTAAATTTATACTTATCTAGGATTTTTTTTTTCTTCATCGTTTTGTAAAATTGGCTACCAACGCAGCTTTCTGAAAAATTAACTGTTATAGTGTTTCAATTAATTAAGCAATGTAGATGTAGACTATGGTAAAAAATCCGCTATGCTGAGAGCTGCTCGTAACTCAGGATATTTTAAAGTTTTAGGTAAAGAAAAAAAATAATAAAATCGACCAAGGGAATAAGGCTTCCAGTTTCTGGTGATTCATCATTTGGCTGCCTATCTCTAAGGCCTTTCTGATAGGAAGAACTTATTACTGAGGAATTGTTCAGGGTTAACTATTTCTTTTAAACTTCAGTGCCACTTTCAGATACATTTACAACATCTGATGGAACACAGGCTCGACAACAGGCTAAATACTGCCCTGATTTTTTTCCTTTGTGTTGTACTGAACCATATACTAGCTTGATAATCGTTTAGTATTACAGATGACAAAGAGCTGTTGCTGATGGAGAGCAGTAAGGATTTCTGTGTCACCTTTGAATGAAGCATCTCTAGTATACTGGAGATGCCTTTGGGATACTAGCGGTAACTATTTCCTTTCCTTCCTGCTAGTCCAGATGTATGTCAGTTGCTAGCTACAATATTTCCGTAGCCTGAGTTACTGAGTTACTGCGTCCAAATTGCTCTAAAGGCAATCTGACCAGAGGCATTGTGCCTCTAACTTTCCTGTCTTTGCTATTTGACTCAAATAGGAATATTTTTTTGACCTCTGTTGGTTGTAGCAAAGACTGATGGGATATACAGGGGTTATCTTGAGCCTTATTGCTCTGAGCCAACTAAAGAATGAGCAAAAGGCATAAATTACATCAGCTTATCTTACCTTACTTAAGTTTACCTATCCAAATAAGTGCTTGGCTCATTTAAAAAAAAAAAAAAAAAAAAAGCCTTGTGTAAGATCAGTCTTCCTATTTTCAGGATCCCAAAGTAGACTAACTCTGTGTCATAACAGTCTAGTACTGTTACAGTCATGCAGTTATGAGGCATTACAATCCAAGAAGGGTGAACCTGATGATATCCTAAGGTGAACCCTTCAGCCCTTTCCTTGCCTGCCAAGTCCTTGCCAACCACTTTGCCTTCCACCAGAGAGTAAAGTAACATACAGGGAGGAAGGACTGATGCCCACCTGAATTTCATCTCAGCAAGATGCCAAGACACAACTCTTTAAATAATGGCACAAAAGTTAGTCAGTTTTTCTAAGCCTCACAATTCAGAAACTAGTGAATATTATAAAAAACTGAAGGAAATTAATCAGTTAATTGTTTACATCAAACTAGATAGCATAAATTTTCCACTCCTTTGCAAAGTCCCAAATTGTCCATCAGGCAGTTACACTGCTGTTTATGTTTTATGGTTATTATTACCTGCGAACTAGAGAAAGTATTGAGTCTTAAGACTCAAGATGATAATTAGCATAATAATGCTAAGAGTTTTCTCTGAATATTTCAAATTGTTACAAAAGATTTACTAAGTAAATGTTACCAAATTACTGTAACGTCATGCAAGATGTCACAGAATAAATTTTTTGATACCTTTATAAAGAAAGAAAAAAAGATTGAAGTTAAAGCTACTTAAAAGACGTTATTTTTACTTTGGTCTCTATTTCCAAAATGAGATATTGGTATGTCTTAGGGATCTGATTCAGAAAATTCCTGTACAGTCTCAAGAATCTTGAATTCTAAACTAATGTACTAAACCCAAAAGCCAGTGAACATACAAATTAACAAATAATTTCCTAGATTGCAAGAAAGAAGCATAAAAAGAACAAACGTGCACATGCAGTCTTCATTTCTACACCACCAGATTCAGTTGTTACAGAAATCCCAGAGGCTTTTTGGTTTTTTAGTGTTTCGTTTTTTTTTTTTTTTG